>PISX010022199.1:0-32084 GCA_004024625.1 Mellivora capensis
ATGTATCAGCCATTTATTGAAGGGTTAAAACAGATTTAGCTTTCATCCACATATTAAAGAATAAACAACATATCCCAAGTTACTTAAAAATTAGAAATTGACAAATTCATTCTCGTTCACTCTTTTTATAAAACTGGAGACCATGTTTCAGTCTAGGACTTGCAGCCAGCAGCTGCATCTTCAGAAATGAAGAATGGAACATCCCTCCCTTTCCCCATCCTGCTAAATGTTACAAATAACTTCTGACTGGCTCCTAAAATAAAGTCAAGATTTTTTTTCCTCCTACTTGGCATGATTAGTTTTGAAGCTCTCTTCCAACTACCCTGACCATATCCTTTGCCATCTTCAATCACTCAAGAATATTACTTCTTCCATTTATTTTTTGATGATACTGAATAGTTTCTCCAAGGAAACTATGATGGTGGACCATATAACATAAAGAACTATAACCTGGCAAACTATAACGATAACTGAATCAACAGAAAAAATATTCCACAATTGTCCATATTCTCTAGTAAATAATAGTTGCTATAGTTGTTTAATATAACTATATATATGCATATATACACATATATAATATATAGTGATATAGTAATATATAGTTATAGTGAATAACAATAAGGTTCGCAAAAGCTTGGTTTTGTGGAAATTGAAATGATACCTTATTTTTGTATACAAGGCTGTCTGAACAACAACATAGGACTTGAAATCCAGAAAAGCAGAATGGAGTGTAGATATTTCCCACAGAATATTAATAAATAAAACACAATCATGTTACTTTGCTACAATCAGAGAATCATTTCAAAATAAACTAGAAATAATTTGTGATACCTAATGATTATTATGGTAAGAAAAACTTTTTATCTTTCTAAAAATAAAAATACAAAAATTTGTTTTTAAAAGAACAAAAACAATTTGTTTCAAAGAGATTTTCAGATTTCAAATTCTCCGAAGAAGGGCATATATCCAAATACAGAAAACTATAAGTTCACTGTATCATTTCAAGAATTGTTTTTCTTTGATGGGACATGAGAGAATGCATAGATTTTGAGTTCTTAAGCATCATTTATCATCAAGTATAAAATAACAAAATTTAGAAACTATATTGTGTCTAACTTATCTAAAGCCAGTATCACCAATCTCACCAACTCAGTAATTAACATCGTACACTGACTACAATCTTTGCCTATCCTTGGTCTCACGTTCTTTAACTCCATAACTGTAACATCCCCAGTTCCACCCTACTTCAGACACATTCAACCTTTTTCCTCTTGGAGAAAACTAGGTCTAATTAACTTTCATATACACAGGGCTTATCACAACAGCAGTTACTTGGCATGAAATATTTTGAAAGAATGAAACTTCTCTCAATACACTTTTTCATTCTCTCTTACCTATTCATTCTATCCTTGTCCATCTTATTGAAGCCCAGAACCTTGTTATTCCCAGTGCTTCCAACTGTCTACTCTCTTTTGGCCTCTCTTCTTTTCCTCTCCAGATTGGATTCTAATGCCAGTCATTTCAAGTGTCAACTCTCATGTCAGACTTTTCTTCTCCTTTGTCCTTTTGCCGTATTTATCCTGCAATTCCTGAAATTCTATACTCTCTTCTCTGTCCTAGGGCTGCCAGATTCTGCTGGAAGAAACCATAAAACCAGACTAAATACATTTCGAGCCATGCTGTTTGAGTTAAATCACCACAGCTTCTGAGAAATCCCTTGTATCCTCAAGTTCTCAATCTACCTGCTGAGCATGACGATCAAGGGTAAAGGATTTGGAGCCAGAGAGTCTTCAGTTCAATCCAGTCTGATCTCTCACTAGAGCTTAAAACAAATTACATTCACTCAAAATCCAGTTTCCTATATTTACTTTTTTTAAGATTTTATTTATTTATTTGACAGAGAGAGAGAGATCACAAGTAGTCAGAGAGGCAGGCAGAGAGAAAGGGGAAGCAGACTCTCTGAGCAGAGAGCCAGATGCAGGGCTCAATCCCAGGACCCTGAGATTATGACCCGAGCCGAAGGCAGAGGCTTAACCCACTGAGCCACCCAGGCTCAGTTTCCTACATTTAAATGAGAGTATTTACAGCATATACTGCACAGATATACCAAATGAGTTAGTGCATGTAAACTACTGAATAAACATACTGAGTATGGCTCCTGGCAAACAGTAACCCTTAAACAAATAGTAGATATTATTTTCTTACAGATTACTATAATTAGGACCAAACAACTGGGGTTTCCTTAACATAAGTTATTTCTGGCATTTCCACTTCACTTTTTGTATAATCCAATGACCGTGATTTTCCTTCTTGCACCAATTTCTCTTTTAATCTGGACTCCTCAATTCTGTCTTTTCTAAACTTCCTAGTTCCTTTTAGTTGCACTTCCGTCTTCAATCTTTTCCTCTATACTTCATAGTTCTTTCCTTTTTGAGTGACAAACATGATCAATTTTTTCATTTCCTCTCTGTGATGCAACTATTTCAAGTTTCCACGCCATCTGTCCCCTTATTTTGCTGCCAAAACTATGGAAAAAGAGCACATCTTGAAGCCTTCACTTACTCAAAATTCCTTTACTCCTCAAATTTATCCCTTGTAATCAGGATTCGATATTGAATGGGTATATTGACCATTATATTGAAATTATTCTTTCTAAACCACTATTGACCTTCTCACCATCCTTCTTAAAATCTTTCCTCATTTGTCTTCCAGGTTATATAGTACCATCATCATTCACCTCTTCTTTCCAAACATTCCTTGGTTGTCTCAGGTACTCGTTCCTCTTCCTGTTTCAATCTTCAACAGTAATCTCTCTTATCAAATATGTGTTCTGTTTTTAGCCCTTTCTGGTCTCTACCAATTGACTTCGTTCATTCTGAAGTTTTTTTGACTCTTCTCTCTGTTGAGATAGTTCATGAGTCTGAAACTCAATTCGCAGTTGTGCACTGTGCTTTCCCACTTTGATTTACCTGTAACATTTTAAATTAAATCAGGCAAAATCAAACTCATTCTATTACTTTTCCATTGGTTTTCCTATTTCTGTTAAAGTACCACCATTATCTCCATCCAAATCAAGGCATTATCTTTAATGTCCTACTCTCCAATTGCCCTCACAACACAATATTCATCAGGTCTACAGATCACCAAATATTTCTCATTTATATACCTTCCTCCACTCATAATTCCATTATGCTAGTTCAGGAATTTATTTTTCCTTTGTGGTTACAATAATCCTTTTGTTGGTTTTCCTACTTCTAATCTGCTTCCTTACTCATTTTACATTTTGCTGATCATACCACTAGCCATCTTGAAAATCTTCAGACACTCCATTAAGTCTAAATTCATTCCTGTAGCTTCAAGCTCTATCTTACCTTTCCAGTTCTATGTCTCTATACTCCATATACAAAGGCATCACATCGCCATACAGACTGCTCACTTTTTTCCACATGCCTGCCATACCTGATTATCTTCACTGTCTTCTCTCAGGTATGTGTCTCCTTCTGAAATTCTACTTCATCCTACATGATTGATGAAATTCTATGCATTCTTCAAATGTTGCTCAAATATTATTTTCCTAAAGTCTTCCCTGATTCTCCCAAATGGTATGACACCTGTTTATTTTGCATGTCCAAAATAATGTGAATCTTTTACAATATTGTTTGGCTCTCTTAATTAGTATTGCTCTTAACCAGTTTATTAAAAGTAGAGATATCACTGTATTTATCTTTGTATCTCTCGTAACATATAAAAGGCTCTGAAGAATAGTAATAAACTGACCTGTTGGCAGCAACTTATGTATAGCAATATGGTTAAATATAAATAGAAGTAAAAGGACATAGAGAATCCAAAAGTGTCATGAATACCCATTGCATTTTTCCTTATTTATAAAATATGTGTAGCACATCCACTTTTGAAAGAAACTTCTAAATTTTCATTAAATCTATAAAGTGAGTATTTTAGAACAAACTCAAAATAGATCCCATTAACTTTCGAATCCAACCTACTGTAGCAACTCACATCTGTGACCCATTTTGCCTTTTTCACCACAAATATGCTTCATGTTTCAATCAGAACCTCCAAAATGCAACTCTCTTACCTGTTTTTTGACCTCACTGAACTTCTCAATCCACTGACTCTACAATTTCCTTCTACATTATGAGCCCCTTCTTGGCTTTGCTGCCTTCACTAACTAGCTTTGATGGCATGATTTCCCCACTCCAAATACTTTCTTGCCTTAACAACCATTTTGCTTGCTTTCCCCTCTTTATTTCCCACAGCTAAACTGCAACACCTGAATACCTTCTTCATGTCACCCAGATCATGAACTTCTAGGCAAGTTCAAATATATGTACTGACTGGCATGACTATGGATTCAGGACCTTCCCTTCCTTTAACTCCAGTTTGTTTTAGCTCAACTATCATTTCCTATGGGAAAAGTTTCCTTTTCAAACATGACATGGACTTGCAGGCTGATGAAGTATTTTCTTTTATGTTCCAATCTGTGCATGCATTTCATTTGTTTCTTGAGTAAGTACTGAAGTCTATGTCCATGGACTTATCTAGATGTTTGGTACACAGGAATAAACAAGACAGACAAACTTCCTGCCTTCCTTCCTTACATTCTAGTAAGGGAAATATTAAACACAGAAGTAAGTTCATGGGTAATATAGTATCAGACTATGATAAGCAACAGGAAAAAAATAAAGTGTAGTAAGGTAATGTCCTATTTCAAATAAGGATTTTAAATTTCTTGTGACAATTCAACTTCTATAATCCAACCTAAGATACTAGGGCCCTAATATGTAGAGAAGTTCTCTCTCAGGAGCTAACATGAGAACAAAAGCAGGAAATTTAATAAATAAAACTGTACATATTAAATGTTAAATAAAACATAAATTTCTACATTTGTTATTTATTTGCATAGTGAACACCTACAAATGTACTGTTCAATCCGTTTTGTATTTATTCAATTTATTTTTATTGAAAATCCTTTTTCTGCAATTAAAAATTATTCTTGGATGAGAATCATTTCCTTTGGGGAGACTCCTATAGATTAAACTCATGAGATGAAAGGTATGTTAATTTGTAAGACTCTTAATTCAATTGCCAAATGTTAACCAGCCACTAACAAATATTGTTTGCTTTGGTAGGAAGTTTCTATATTTTCCCCAAAGATCCCTGCTTGTTATTCATGCTCTTATGTAACCCTATGGGCCCCATCTAGTGACTCCCTCCTAATGAACAGAATATGCAAAAGTGATAAAATTACAATTTCATTATGAGGTTACAAAGAGACTTTGCTTGCAGTCTTGCTGCCCAGCCTCTCTTTTCACCTGTTCTTGTTCTATCACTTTGTGAGCTGCCATAAAGCTAGGTCTGCATATCAAGGAACGAAGGGCAGCCTCAGGCTAATCGCCATGAGGAAATGCACCATCTGTTCAACAACCTGTGAGACCATCCTGCCAACAACAAGTGAACTCAGAAGCAGATCTTCCCCCATTTGAACCTGCAGATATGATCACAACTCCAACCTTAATTACAGCCTTGTGAGAGACCTTGACACAAAGCATCCAGCTGAACTATACCCAGATTCCTGACATAGAGAAACTGTGAGATAATAAATGTTTGCTATTTAAAGCAACTAAGTTTTGGGGTGCTTTGTTACACAGCAATAGATACCTAACATAACTGCCTTTTTCCTTTGTACACTCTAGGGTATCCATATGAATGTTTGTGGAATGAATTAAATAAATGTTCAGGATTTTCTACTCTTACCATCCAATTCTGTTTTTTTTTTTAATTAGAAATTCATACTTGCAGATATAAAATAGTTTCCCAAGTCACTCAGTATTAAATAGAATCACTTAAACATCAAGAAGTCAGATCGAAACATCATCTAGCATTACACTTACTCTCTTACTACAATTTCAAAACTTCTCATCACTTCACAAGTAGAAGCGCTGTTATATTAAGTGTTTGAAATCAGCCAAAAACCAAGCCCTGGATCTGCTACCTACTAGTTATATGACCTACAGTAAGTAGTTTAACCTTATTTAGCTCTTTCAGTTTCCTAATCTGTCAAAAAAGATTATATTACCCACCTTAGAAAGTTTTTATAAAGGTTAAATTCAGGAACATGTTTGACTGATACTAAGCAAAAATGTAGCTGTCGTAATTAGGACCCAAGCAAAACATCCTGGAAAAAAATCCTTTTTGCAAAACTCTGAAACCTAGACTGAATGTTACAAGTTACAATATACTCTGAAGTGTATGTGAGCCAGGTCATATGAATGTTAATCCATTTTATGACCTAAGAATCTCTAACTTAGGTTAGAATGTAAAGCTTGAAATGTCGTGAAATATTTTAAAATCATTTGTTTGTTTATGGTCTTTGAAGCTTTGCAAAATGGGGAAAAAAAAAACATTTCTTTTTGTCTAGCATGCATAAATACCAAAAGACAGAGAATTACCATTAATTTTCCCAACTGGAATTGTCCTTCCATCAAGTTCTTTAAGTTCTTTCCTAAAAGATCATTTTGAAATTGTGATGCAATTTGAAAATACCAAGCAACTATACGTAACTTTTCTGTTATTCTTCTCTATGTCCTGGCACATCTAAAAACATATTACATAGTTAAAAAATATTTTCCCCTTGGAATATGGTTATTTATTTTGAAATGATAAACCTAAGGCAAAAATCCTACTTGTGAAATAAATATACTCTTTTCCAAGTAAAGTCACATCAAGGAAGCAATCCAATGTGATTCAATATTAAAATCTCTGATGATAAGGAAATGAGATATTCTATCCAATCTTATCTCCTACATCACACTTGCTCAAAATATTAATATTTTAAAATCATCCTCTATAAAACAATAAATGGAATGACCTCTCTAAAATATTTTTTAGTAAGCTATGAATATTTCCAATATGGATAAACATTAGGGGAGGATGACTCATTTCCTTCGAAAATCCCTTCTATCCCAAAACTAACAAATAAGTAAGTGCCTATATGGTGAGTGCTGTGAAGTGTGTAAGCCTGACGATTCGCAGACCTGTACCCCTGGGACTAACAATATATGTTAATAAAAAATAAAAAAATTAAAATTAAAAAAAAATAAGTGCCTGAAAGAGATATAAAAGAAAGCCATATATAAATATAATATACATATTGCTTTCAAACACAGCTTTTCAAGCTGAATAGATACCTAATAAAAATGTACTAACTATTAATATGATTTATCTCAAAAGATATTTCAGAAAGTCACCTTAGAGAGTTTTTTTCCCTTTTATGATCTTACAAACTATATTCCTAATTGTAATCTTAAAAGTTGTACTTACTTTAAAAATAATGATTTTCCTGTTTGTATCAGATAGGTTACTTAGATTAGGTTAATCTATTATTGGCTGTACTAATTACAGAACTGATTAATTACATATAGGTCAATTTTATGTTTAATGTAGAATAATTTACTTTCCTAAAGATTGGTAAATTTATAACTCTTTCTAATTTTATATTAAATTCTTAGTGCAGGATTTCCTAGTGTGTAATTCACTATCCACAAAGACTCCTGCAAATACAAGTGGATTTTTTTAGAATACAAACTTTAGTTTCATACCTTTTCCACTGGTTTTTAATTTTCATATTCACTTGAGGACCACCCTAGTTACTTGTTAAAAGAATACAATTTAGGAATCACAAATTAAAACTGAGGACTTGACTCAATATTGTAATTTAGTGTTCTGCCGTATAATACTTAAACATTTTATAAAGTTTAACATGTACATATGCAAATGCAAATTATTGGAATTCTACTAAGTCATAGAACTTTCTCCTATCAAAAGGTCATAACCGTCATTGCAAATGGCAAGATTTGTGTTGGTAATGGTATCTGCTTTCTTAAATATTTTGTAGGGAATAATGTATTTTTAGGATAACTGATAGTATGAGTTATGAACTTATAAATTCATACATTGTTACCATTTTGTTTTTTGTTTTTTTTTCAATATTCTTGCTATCAGATTATTTTTCTACAGGTAATTGAGACACATCACACACACACACACACACACACACACAGCCCTGCAGTGAAAAAAGTTGGAGGAATTCTCTAGGACAAGTTTTCCATATTGAGGTCTATGAACTTCTTGAGTCCATGAATATATTCTGAAAGATTCTAAAGACAGGTTTCAAATTTTGGGTTCTTTCTTTCAAATATAAGCTAAAAAGGAGTTAAATCCAATCATGTTCTGGATTATTTGTGGGAATCGTTTATCCTGGTTTTGCAGTAGGATTTTATTTTTTGCATTTACCTTTCTTTTTGCTTTTTACTGCATTTGCTCTTAGGGAGGGTCAAATGAGGTCAAGGAATGATATAAAACAAAAATTTTTCAGTTCAAATAGAAAAAAGTGACCAGAAAATGGAGATACATATGTACAGAGGGGATAAGCATGCGAAATGAAAAAAAAAAAAAAAAGAGAGAGAGAGAGAGAGAGACCTGGAGAACCTCAATTAGTACCACGTGCAAATTGTGAGTGAACAAACTGCTGCCACTCTTTCTAGAACTTACCAACATAATTATAGCAGTTTTTTAGTAGTAAGAGTCCCAGTAAGTGGGCATAAGAACTACAATGACCAGGACACTGATTCCAGGATGACACAAACGTCTTAAAATTAAAAGATAAAATCAATACCAAGTGAAAATTTTTAAATGCTAATATATCTTTATATTATTAAACCCAGCCTGGTCATATTAAATTCAAGAAAGCAGTTGTATATGCCACATTAATGTTATTAATTTAAACTTTATTATTATAGTTTTAAAGTCTTATTTGCAATTGTTTAGCTTTTTAGTTATTTAAGAATAAAATGAATAATAAATTTATCCCTAATCTTTATACACACAGATTGCATATGTGTTTGTAAATACGTTATATTACAAAAGCCAATCTAAGCAAACAATGTTACCCACAATTTTACTGTTATTATTATTACTACCATCATCATCATCATCTACCTTTTAGATGGATCCATTTGAAGATTCTAAACTGAGAAAACTTGTTCTGTGCTTTAAAGCTTCATAAACACAAAGCAGAATAAATAATATACATTTACCACAAACAAGCACACAACATATTGGAAACTTTTCAGTTCATACATCTATTCCACAAATGTAAAAATTATGAAATTAATCTGATATTCTTTTCCATGTCAAAAGGTAATCATGGCCAAGTAAATTAATTTAATGATATAATAGTGAAACCACACAATCTGTAAAGCATCATTCCAGGGACCGTGCCAAACCATTCAACATCCTCTCAGGAGGTATCAGTGTGGACCGAAGGTCCAGAATTAGGCCCAAGAGGAGGGGACAGAGTTTTCAATAGAAGAAAAAAAAAATCATTAAAAGTTCTCGTTATTCTATAACATTAGTATAAGACTCCTGGAAAATGAATAAAGCATGGAATTTAGACCTACTTTAATTTAAGCACACACACACTTAAATCTCCTTGAGGCTTACCAAGACAGAATAACACATGAGTCTAAGTTCAAAATCATGGCTTAATAAAAAGCAATTTGGTCAGTGTGTACTGATATGCATAATTTATCTCTAGCAACTGAATTGGAGGCTTAGGGTTGTAGGGAATCCACTGGAAACAAGACAACAGAATGCAAACGAATAAGCCAATAGAGGAATTTAGTCCAGGACCATGGTAAAATTGATGAAGAAGAAATCAATCCCATTAATTGAGGCTGGAAAAAAGTTTAGTAGCATGTGCAAGGACATAAAGATTCCTACGAAAGTGTTTACAGAGAAACATGTTAAAACCCTGAATCCATTCATCTTACTTAGTCACTCCACCCCTAGCTGACCCGAAAGTAAGCAGTGTTTACATCTATTGGTATTTGTATTTATTCTTTTTGTGAAAGGTAAACAGCTCAATACTGGGGTCATGACTTCTATATCCTGAGAGTTCTGAATAAAATAAATCTCTCAGGTGCTTATCGTAAGTGTATTTCCAGCTCCACTTGGTGAAAACATTTCCAAGTAGGCTAATGGCAAGCTCAAAGAAGGTAACTGTCCTTTTAATGCATGTGATTTGTGTTAAAGATGCTTAAAAAACAAGTAGTTTAAGTTGATGAAATACAGTTACAATTTGTATTATTGTTACATTCACTGGGCTGAGAAACATTTTAAATGAATTGTAAAAGGAGAATTTAAATGTGACACAGAGGCAAATATTAAAATAGTCATTCTTATGCTATAAACTCTATTTCTTTTTTAAAATAGAAAATATTAAGTGACACATTCTGAGAAAGTGCAATTCTCTTCTGAGTTTACACAGCATAAAATGAATAGAAGTCAATCCACCTAAAAAAATTATTCCAAGGGTTTAAATTATCTAGACTAAATCTCAACACTGATTTAATAAACCAAATAATTTACATACATTCCATTTTTTAAGTCTTGGTGTATATATATTGTTAATATCTCAAAAGAGATTGTTCTACAAAATATCATATTACAATAATCACATCCCTTCTGACATCTCACTAGTCTGCCACTTAATTTATATTTCTGGGTCTCTGGAATAGAACTGACTCTGGAAACCAAATTTAAACCAATTAAGGCACAAGAGAAGTTAGCTTTGTTGACTGTGTTCACCCTTGTCACTTTGACAGCTTTCTTACCCACCACAAATTGGCTCCTACATATCTCTAAAGATCTTTTTACCTACAAGAGAGATCAAGCATTTAGGGATTAAGGCTCATTAGTGGAACGAATGAACGAAAGAATGAACAAATGAGCCTCCTCTTTCCTGGCTGGAACTATGGAGGGTGCAGAAGAGAAGAAAATGAAGGTTCCTGCTGTGCCAGAAACCCTTAAAAAGAAGCAAAGTTAAATTCACAGATTCACAGAGTTAAAGGTCAAGCGTCTGAGGAAGGAGTTTGCTCAAAAGATGCTTCGAAAGGCAAGGAGGAAGCTTATGCATGAAAAAGCTAAGCATTACCACAAGTATATATAGGCAGATGTACAGAACTAAGATTCAAATGGCAGAGATGGCAAGAAAAGCTGGCAACTTCTATGTTCCTGCAGAACCCAAGTTGGCGTTTGTCATCAGGATCAGAGGTATCAGTGCTGTGAGCCCAAAAGTTCGAATGGTTTTGCAGCTTCTTCACCTTCTCCAGATTCTCAATGGCACCTTTGTTAAGCTCAACAAGGCTTCAGTTAACATGCTAAGGATTGTGCAACCATACATAGCATGGGGGTACCCAAACCTGAAGCCGGTGAATGAACTGATCTACAAGAGTGGTTACAGCAAAATCAACAAGAAGCGAATTGCCCTGAGAGATAATATATTGATTGCCTGATCTCTTGGTAAATATGGCATCATCTTCATGGAAGATCTGATTCATAAGATCTATACTGTTAGAAAACATCTCAGGGGCACCTGGGTGGCTCAGTGGGTTAAGCCTCTGCCTTTGGCTCAGGTCATGATATCTCAGGTCCTGAGATCGAGTCCTTCATTAGGCTCTCTGCTCAGCAGGGAGCCTGCTTACCTCTCTCTCTCTGCCTGCCTCTCTGCCTACTTGTGATTTCTGTCAAATAAATAAATAAAATCTTAAAAAAAAAAAAAGAAAAGAAAACAGTTTAAAGAAGCAAACAACTTTTTATGGCCCTTCAAATTATCTTCCCCACAAGGGGGAATGAAGAAAAAGACCACTCATTTTGTAGAAGGTAGAGATACCAGCAACAGGAAAGACAAGATCAACAGGCTTATTAGAAAGATGAACTAAGGTATACCATGATTATTGTTGTAATCTGGCCAGTTAATAAGTGACTACTCTCAAATGGAGGGGGGAAAAAAAGAATGAAGGAATGAACAAGCTACCATAAATCTACTTGGAAATACTCAAATCCTGTTTCTCTATTATCTTTCATCAAATATATTTAGGATAAAAATAATAGCAAATTATGAATACAATTGCCTTTGTTAAGTAATTAGAAGGGGAATAAGAAGGGCAAATATTTTCTATAAACAGACTGTCTTCTGAAGGGTTCTACCAGACTCTGTGGTTTCTTTACTGAGGCCAGGATAATGGTGAAGAGCAATGCATGGGTGTTAAGCAGTAGGTTTGTACATCGATGAAATAGTTACTACAATTTGCATGTAATGTAAATTTTCACCATTTCTTTTTTTTTTAAGATTTTATTTATTTATTTGAAATAGAGAGAGGGAGAGAGAGCATGAGCAGGGGGACAGAGGAAAGGGAGAAGCAGGCTCCGCCACTGAGAAAGGAGCCTGACACGGGGCTCGATCCCACTACCCTGGGATCATGACCTGAGCTGAAGGCAGAAGTTTAACAGTCTGAGCCACCCAGGTGCCCCAATTTTTCATCATTTTAAAAACACAAGTAGGCAAGATTATTTGGTCCACTTCAATAGCCTTGGACATTAAAATGAAGAGATACAGACAAAGACACAGAGAGAGACAGAAGAGGGTAGAAAATAGGAATGGAAGAGAAAAGATATGTGAACATACTGTAAACTCAGTATTTCCAAGTAAATATATTCAATTTTCTAGATTAAAAAGTGACCACTTTTTTTCTACAAATGTCGTATTTGGAAAAAGAAAATTCTGGAAAAGGTAATTGTTAGATAACTATGCAACTTTTAATTTTATTGTTCAATAAATTATTGAATCTATTACTCAATTGCTGCTATTCACAAGCTTCTGTGGATGAAATCTTTGAATAGAATAATAAATTTGACCAATTATCTGCTGCAGATCTCTTATATTAACCAGCATGTTATTAGAAGAGTTGGGGAGTCAGGGAATGTAAAATCTTTTATATCCCCAGGCTTCTCCAGGCATTCTGATACAGAACTGAGGCCAGACTTAATGTCGCTCTTGCTTTTGCACACCATTTTTAGCTGTAAACTGCAGTCACTCATTACCAAAATAGAGTTTCGTTCAAGATAGACTATTATTCTTATCCAGCAGAAACATAGAAAATATAAAGCTTGAGCTAATAAGGTCTTTGAGCTTTGTATATGATTAAATTAGTCACTCATTAGAAAAAATAAAAAGTGTTGTCCTAAAAGTGTACCTCATTTTACTATCCAGGGTGTATTAAAGGCAAATTTGAGAATTTGTGAGAAATAAAGATTATGTTAAACCATATAAAGTTGACCGTATTCAACATTTTTATCTTTAAAAGATGGCGATTTCATATGATTCTATTTTATAGTGAAATATCACTACATCTCATGATTGTCACAGTAAATAATGTCCATGCCAAATACAAAATGTTAAATACTAGATATGAATATTAAGAGTAGATAGTTTCACATATACTCATCAGAAATTTTGCCACTAACACCTATTTTCTTTAATAACTAAGGACCATACTTAGCTTTACAAAAATGAAACTGGCATTAATGTAGATGATCTAAGGCAAGTGCATACTGATCACTATTAATTTTATCACATCATGAAAGTATTAAAAGCACTTCTGAATGTAAGTAAAAAAAGACAAATCCATTTAAAATGGGAATATTATGGGAGAAACTGATCCAGATATAAAAATTAAGTAATGGCAGTCAGTGGATCATCAATATTTTTGTTCGTTTCTTCTACAGCTTACATTTTATTTTCATTGCTTTTATTTTAATGCATTCATCTAGCAATAATTAGCATGTTATTTATACTGCGTCTATCTTCCTTTTATGGAATACTTGACAAAGTATGTTATTATTTCTTTCAGAATTAATGACCATTTTTAAGTTTCCTTTTTGAATCTCTGCAAAAGATTTAGATTGCCCTGCCTAACCCAAACAAGAAGGCACTACACATTTTACATACTAAGTTACTGATTCATGGGGTGGATTATGTGCAAATTTAAAATCTCTAACTAAATCCTTCTTAACTCTAAGAGCTGGGTAGAAGTAATATGTTCTCCCATCAAAAACCTATCTGCAGGATTCTGACATTAGTTCAACCAGAATCATTAGGAAGACAAATTTGCTGCACCACAGTGAAAACGGATGTATTACTAATACTTATTGGACGAGAGGCTGTTTTATTAAATCAAATTCTCGGATTATCCAAATGTTTGGTTAGATTACTAATATGCCATATTAAATAAGGTCTGAAAGATTCACACTAGCAAGTATAAAGTGGAAATATTGGCTGCTTGGAGATTAATTTATTTCAATGGTAATAACCTATTCTGTTGTCTCAGATTTGCTGAGCCACGACCTCTTTTCTGAACTTCTATCTTTCCAAATTATTTCATGCATTTTATTTTTATAATGATTTAAGCATGAATCAAGTGGTTCTTTCTTCACTGAGTTTTAGAATTCAGGATTTTTCTCTATATTCAGCACACTGAAAACAAATCTTATTGGGTTCCGTTTGTGTGTTCAATTTTGTTTTCTGCATAATGACCATAGAGCATAAACCTGTGAAATAATAACTCTTTTATACAGATATCAGAAACTTTACATTGATTGGAAAAATAATAAACTCCCACTTAAACAATTCACAAAATTTCTGATCATTCTGGTGTTTTCATGTTGGCTATATTTTCTTTTGAGAAATTAAAAACCACTAGATGCTTTTACAAAAGTTTTAGAAGCTATAGAAAAGTTTAAAAAGTGAAGTGAAAATAATATCACTCCAATTCCTAGCAAAATATTTCATCACAGTTGTTATGTCCAGATTATCTTCTGTTTTTTTATGCATATACAGATACGATTATGTATGAGTATGTGCATAGAACGTGTGTGTCTTAACCATTACAATTATTACCTGTGTGCAGGGGCTTTCCTTGTTTTTCTACTTAATATATTGTAACTGTGGCACTGGTTGCTCAGTTGATTGAGCGTCTGACTCTTGGTTTGGGCCTCAGGTCATGATTTCGGGGTCCTGGGAGCCCAGCTTTGGGCTTCACACTCAGCGGGGAGTCCCTCTTCCTCTGCCCCTCCCCCTGCTCATGAGTACACACACTCTCTCACTCTCTCTCTCTCAAATAAATAAATCTTCAAAATATATCTATCATAACCATTTTCCAAGATCATTAAAAGCTTTTTTAAAGGCACAATCTTAATGCCCATGAATATCATACTTAGGACTGCCATGTGATTTAATCAGTCCTCTCTGGATTTGGGGGATGTTCCTAATTTAATAGTTATTTGTAATATAGATGAAGATATTTGCTCTGTATTTTTTCCCTGGATTTTCAATTATTTTTTTAGGATGACTTCTGAGAAGTAGAATTATTGGTTCAAATAATATTAAAAGATATTTAAAGTCATGAAAATAATATATTTAAGTATTACAAATATAGAGAAAAAAGTAAGCATCTTTCTATTCCCTCAAATGTTACCCTTAATCAATACTAACAATGTTATATATATTTTTACATAAGTTTCCTGTGCTCGATCAGTATACCCAAGTATTTATACAAATTTATTACATATATATTTCCTCTTTATTTCGTCTTTTAACTAATAAAAATGGACGATGCCATAATTACCCTTTTTTAATTTCCCATTAAAAAATAAAACATAAGAGTACTTCCAAGTCAATAACTGTATGTAAAACACATTCATGTTACTAACTGCATACTACCATGCAACACAAATCCATGATAATTCATGTAATTAACTACCTTATTAATTAGTATTCATATTTCTTGACAGTAGTAAGCATGGTAAATACATTCTTAAGTACTGTAATAGTTTGAACTGTGAGATTAGCAGAATTTTAATAGACACTGCTGAATTTATAGGAGACTTTAGCAGTTTTACAGGCTTTCCTATCTCTATTCTTGCAAACCAACCTGGGTAAGAGACAGTTAAACTAACTTAAGAGATGTTTTAATCTTATCATTTTAGTAAGGTTAGAAAGATTTTTTCAAATTTCCTTTTCCCTATTAGTGAAGTTAAACATATTATATCCATTAAATGAATTAAATACACTGTCATATATTTATTCCCTATTTTTATTTCTTATTCCATGAATTGCATTTCCATATCTGATGAGCATTGAGTAATATATGGAAATTATTGAATCATTATATTATATACCTGAAACTAATATAACCCTGTATGTTAACTGAACTGGCATTAAAATAAAATATATTTAAAAATACAATAGAAAGGGACACCTGGGTGGCTCAGTTGGTTAAGCGGCTGCCTTCAGCTCAGGTCATGATCCCAGCGTCCTGGGATGGAGTCCCGTATAGGGCTCCTTGCTTGGCAGGGAGCCTGCTTCTCCCTCTGCCTCTGCCTGCCACTCTGTCTGCCTGTGCTCGCTCTCTGGCTCTCTCTCTCCCTCTCTCTCTGACAAATAAATAAATTTAAAAAAAATACAATAGAAAGAGATAAGAATGGGGGTGTCGACTCTCCCACTGGCAGCTCCAACTTCAGATTCTGACAGATGGGGTCAATGGGACATGCAAAGGGAGGTGCATGATAGTGATGGTGCAGTACATAGGAAGAAATTTCTTTGTGCTAGTCATTTTTCTGATCCCTTAACTTCTGACTTTGTCCTGAGAAGCTGTAGTTTCCATGGCTGTACACAAAGACTCTTGCTCCCCAGGAAATGCATGGGTTTGGTATAATGCAAGCTCTTGTCAAATTCACAGAGAAGGGGCGCCTGGGTGGCTCAGTGGGTTAAGCCTCTGCCTTTGGCTCAGGTCATGATCTCAGGGTCCTGGGATCGAGCCCCACATCGGGCTATCTGCTCAGTGGGAAGACTGCTTTCCCCTCTCTCTCTCTGCCTGCTTCTCTGCCTACTTATGATTTCTCTCTGTCAGATAAATAAATAAAATCTTAAAAAAAATAATTCACAGACAACTAGAATACCAGTGGGTACTCTACGTCTCCAGAATAGTTTCTACAAAGAGAAAGTACAGATATTTGACAATTTCCTGAAGACTTTTGTCTTCATTCATAGTCTACAATTAGTACCAACTTAACTTTCTTGATTTGAAAACTATTTATTCATTCTAAAATGGTAATACCAGGCATTAGTATTATTTAGACTCTCACTGGAGGGTATCTGGTCTTCAGTGTGATCTATACAGGAATCATTCTCACTGATGTTACTCTAGAGGGAGTGATTGGACTCTACAGGATGGTGTACTTTATAAGATCTCCAGATATTTTCCTGAACTTTACCATCCCTGGCAACTCTCCCTTCTTTGTTGAGACTGATTAGACCTTCATAAACTGCTCACTGCTGGCAACTGTAATTGAGCAGTGACATTTAACCCTAAAAAGAGGGTCTAGATTATTGGGGTTTTTTTGTACAAAGATGCAGCAGATGTCAAAGTCAGAGCCAGAATCTCATCCTTTACCTCTTCATGCCCTACCAGGCTTCCATCAGATTGTCCCTGCAGCTAAAGTAGTTCTCCAGGTTCCTAAAGCTCTGATGACACGAGACCAGTCCTATCTTATAGGCAGCCACACCTGCAGGAATGGGAGGTTGGACTGACTAGGGATGGCGCAAACATAAAAGGGGGTTTGTTTTAAAGTTTGCTTAAGTGGCATCTGGGTGGCTTAGTTGTTAAGCATGTGCCTTCGGCTCAGGTCATGATCCCAGGGTCCTGGGTTCTCCCTCTCCCACTCCCCCTGCTGTTTCCTCTCTCACTGTGTCTCTCTCCATCAAGTAAATAAATAAAATCTTAAAAATCAACCAATCAATCAATAAATCAATCTTGATATTTTTTAGGGTTACCCTAATCCAATATATACATGGATACTGAGTATATGTAACATAACAATATCAGAACTAGCAGGAAATACGTATGTGCACTAGTACTTAGTAGAAATAACACGACTATTTTTGTTGAGTCTATTTTTCTTGATATAACACTTCTGAAAATTTGATTATTTCACAATCAATATGTATTTAATACAGTTGTCTTCAAAAACACTATTAATCTTTCTTTATGCTGCATCTTACACTCAGTGGTATCTTAAAATCAATTTTATATATATATATAATATGTATATTATATATATATAATTTGTAGAACTTTCCATGGACTGTATAAAAGATAAAACTAATGAAACAATAAGTGAATAAGTGAAGAAATAGTTAATATCTCAATATGTTTTCTAAGAAGGCTATAGGCAATATTGAAATATTCAGGCAAGAGTACAGAAAAACATGGGTTTCAGACATTAAAGAGCTGAATGTTTCTTACATCAGCGCTCTTTTTATAATCCCAGATTTTAGGGATGAAGGACATTCCCTAAATGAAGTTTTTTTTTTTTTATCTACTACAAACAACTTTTCCTTACAATAAAAATGTAAGTTAGGGAAAACATGGTACTGAAGTTTTAGCTCTTATAATTCATCCTAGTGCTGACTCTCAATATTTAAGAAATTCAACCCATAGTTAAATCTAGTCTTCAATATTTAAGAAATTCAACCCATAGTTAAATCTAGTCTTCCATATAAATCCAATTTTGTTATGTGAATTAGTAACATCCCGGCCATGATGAAAGATAGAGGAGAAAAGGATTTTTGGAGCCAGACCCAGTGTATTGCATCAAAAAGTAAAACAGCTCATTAAACCCAAGACAGACATTCAAAATTTCTAACAAATACCAAACAAAATTTTTTAAAGATTTTATTTATTTATTTGACAGACAGAAATCACAAGTAAGCAGAGAGAGAGAGAGAGAGAGAGAGAGAGGAGGAAGCAGGCTCCCCGCCAAGCAGAGAGCCCGATGTGGGGCTCGATCCCAGGGCCCAGGGATCATGACCTGAGCTGAAGGCAGAGGCTTTAACCCACTGAGCCATCCAGGAGCCCCCCAAACAAAATTTTTAGAGCCACCCAGGAGCCCCCCAAACAAAATTTTTAGGAAGAGAAGATGAAGTGACATAGATCATAGCATCAAGTACTTTAAGATGAAGCAAAATAGTTAAAATATCGAATGGGAAAAAAGGTTATTACTTTAAGGAATAGTTTCTCATTTGTGTGAGGTAGAGATACCATCAAGAACAGAAAGAAATATGAGTAAAATCAGAAGGTTACCATTCAACTGTGCTGTAGAGTCACCAGCACACATAAATAGTGCCATGAAAAAACTGATATTGAAAGGAAAATATAATGATTAATAGACAAACCCTAAACCATACTTTATGTTTCAGACAAAAATGGATTCTCGTTATTCTTTGACAAAAGAATGCTACCGCAGTATACCAAAACCCATCACATCCTCTGCGTAAGTTTTATAGCTCTCCTTTTGTTTTGTTAGAACTTCATGGCTGAGGGGATAATTCAGCTAATTCCAAATTACCCCTTTACATTTCCCTCCCTTAACGACATTCCTCAGAACTTTCACAATTATTGCTGGTCACAATGCCAACAAATATGATTAAACCACATATATATTTGCAGTTGATATTATTTCTATGAAGCAAAATGACTATTGGTTAAAAATCCATAATAAGGTCTATTTAAATGCTATTTGCATAACTGCTTTCTGCTAATTGAACTACCCCTGATCCTGAAAGCACAAACAAATATGTAATGAAGCTAATTCAGAATCAGTTTTCAGGGATTCTGATTGCCCTTGTTTTTGGAAGTTCTGTGTAAGTTTTCTGCTACCATCATGAGCTTGCGTCTTAGAACTCAGCTGCCGTTACTCAGAAGATCAATTGAGAAGATGTGTTGCTGCTTAGGACACTGATAGCTCACAGGTAGTGGCTTCTGGCATAAGCCCTGTTTGATACTGAAATCTTGCCTCTATTATTTCCACCCCTGCTGTCACCAACAGTCACTAATCTCAAGTCAGATAAAGGTCTCAATACAAATATGCTGACCAACATATATGAATGCCTATGTGAGTTGTGGGTTCTACATGGTAACTGTCTACCTGCTTCCTCTGGCAATGATGAGATCCATAGCAGAGAACCATCTGGGCAGAGGTTGGCTCAGAAATGGTGCACTATCATTCCATACCAGCCAATACCCCCAAATGAAGCATTTAACACTGACCCAATGACTTGGAATTAACAATCCTCTATATCATCCCCTTAATTAAACATATTATGTAGGCTTCTCCTTTTAGATAATACTATATGATCCCTCTTTTAAAGCATAAAATCCAGCTTTGAGTCTCTCCAAAGTCTTGTCAAAAAATTTAGTCTTTAAGCCTTGGTGTTCAGTTGTAGGTTTCTCTGGGATATTGGCTGAGAAAGGCACTTAAATTCCCATTGTGCTTCCTAGCATGCTCACGAGGTCTTCTCAATTCCTTGGCTGCATCTAAAGTGATGTCGCCTACCATACACATCGTAACCAGTTTCATAATTATCAAACAGAGAAAACTCCAAAGAAATCTGAACAGTCCTAAGACTTTGTAACAATATTAAAATCACAACTAAGCTTTAATGAAAAATATGTCATATAAATAAAATCTGAAAGAAATGTGTTTCATTAAAGTCTAAATATTTAAATACCATGTAACCAACTAATTTACCTTAAAATACTTACATTAAGATCATGTTTTAGCAAGATTGTTCCTATAACATTTTATCTTTGGCTTAATTTAAAAAAATAAAATGATACTGAAAGTAGTACTGAAAATTTCAAGTCTGGATTAGGTTTTACCTATTTGTCATTCTCTCCTTCTCATATCCCCAAGTAATTATACAATACTTTCTCACAAACATTAAAATATAAAAAGGTAACTTATGATGATTTTTAAATTTTATTTATTAATGTTATTTTGGAAATACAGCTCTTTGAAAAACTAGTTTTTAAGATATAATAATGGCATCAATAAAATATGAACATCTTTAACCAGAACAAAACACATGGTTCTGTATCCTGATCTACTACTCTCTAGCCTATAAAATAGAGGTCAAGGCACCATTTCCAATGTCAGGAAGTCTGTCAGTACTGAGGAGGAAATTGGGTGAAAGCAGAGGGATCTAGTTTTTCCCTAAAGAGTTCTGATCATGCCATTCTTGTGGGTCTATCTTAAATGAACAGAAGGGTTAATATTTTCAAGGTTTTGGCTTGACTGTAGGCTGCTTTAAATGATCAATGAATTAAAAATAACCATGACTCATACAGTTGATAACTAAATATTGCGATTAGCTGCATATTTAATAACTAATCTTTGCATACTACATTTTCTTCACATTACTTTATCATGTAAAGCTCATTTGTTCTTTAAAATGGCTCAGTAATGGGATGCCTGGGTGGCTCAGTCAGTTAAGCATCTGCCTTCGGCTCAGGTCATGATCCCAGAGTACTGGGATCAAGTCCCACATCGGTCTCTTGCTCAGAGGGGGAGCCTGCTTCTTCCTCTGCTTGCTGTTCCCCCTGTATGTGCACATGCACTCTCTCTCAGATAAATGATAAAATCTTAAAAAATAAATAAGATAAAAAGGCTCAATGAAGGATCTAACACCAACAAATATGTATCTGATATCCTGTAATTAGGTTTGTTAACAAACTGAAATTTTAACCCAAGTCACATACCAGAGAGACTGAAAGGTCTAGTTAGATATGGGATGTTCATATGGTGATTCTATCCTGTGTCCATCCCACTATACGATACTATGACCCACAAGACAATACAAAAACAATTACGTAATGCACTTAATTGTTACAGACTATATTGAACACTTAGACAAAACTGTTCTGTGTCCTAAAAGGTTTTGACATATAGAATTAAGATAGAATAATTAAGATAGAATAAAAAGAAGAAAATCGAAACATAAAAGGCTTAACAGACGATTTAAGTGGCAATATTTGATTAGGAATTTTAACATTAAATTATTTTTTATCTTGGCCAGACTTAAACTCACTTTTATCCTAAAACAAGTACAAACAAAACAAGAGTTCAAGCTATGTGATTGACTGCCCTGTTCTGAAGGTCTCATTTATCTTTTAGCCATTCTTCATCCCAGAGAATATAGAACGTAAGTTTGCAAAAGCATTTTAGAGGATATCCCATTATATAGTGGCCCAGCAGCCACCATTTCTGTGTTCATTGCCCAGGTGCCTTGGGAGTTGCTATATGGAGGAAGGAGAAGCCATCCAACACTTGGCACCACTGCCTTCTGGCATCTGCCAGAATACACTTTGCACATGAAGGGTGCTCGGAGCAGGTGGTTTCCGCTGTAGGAAGAGAGTTGTGGAAAGATATTCATCAAATGAATATTTATGAACAATCCCAATCTTCATTTTAAGTATAAGGAAAAATAAATTTTAAACAGAGAGAAACTTAGGAATTGCTGATTTAAGGCATCATCTCTTAAATATTTACAACCTCCTTGTGTTACTTCTGAAATCCTTTAATCTGAAGTACAGTAAATAAATTAGGAGAGTAACATTGAATCTGCCAAAAGATTCTGACAGATTTTCCTTAGCATGAGCAAACCAGTCATTTACGTAGTTCACTCATTTTTGCGCCAATTATTTTTCAAACAAAGTTAAATCATTTTGCTAGTCATCTAAAATCTAGTTTCTGACACTCACTTAAATGATGGTGTTAAAGTCTTTGCTTATAGTCATTTCAAAATTGGCAAGGTCATTTTTGCTAGATTAATAGAAGTCACATAAAAGAATTGATAATATTTTTCCAACTTCCTTCCATGTGAACATTTTGAGGGCTCATCATTGCTTCAAAATGGGTACAAGTGCTCAAAGGATAGGGAAAAAAAGGCAGCATGTTTGAAATAATACTGTTTTATAAAATTCATTTATAGGGATTATAAACTGCTACATCTTATATGCATTTTACATTTCTTCCTTTAGTTTTTCTTGTGTCCTAGAATATGTATTTAAATTTTTTAAATAAATAGATTTATTTTTTAGAGAAGTTTTAGGCTTGCAGAAAAATTGAGCAGATAATACAGAGAGTTCCCATATACATCCCTTTGCCACACACACATGCACAGCTGCCCTTTTATTGACATCTTGCATTAATATATGCTATGGACTTAAGTGCATCCCCCTCAAATTTAATATGTTGAAGCCCTAACCCTCAATGGGATCATATTTGAAGATGGGGCCTTTGGGAGATAATTAGGTTTAGAAAGATGAGATGAGGGGGGATGGTGCCATAATGATGAGATTAGCACCCTTATTAGAAAAGGAAGAGATACTAAAACTCTTTCTCTGTCAGAAAGGATACAGAGAGAAGGCAGCCATCTGCAAACTGGAGCAAGGGCTCTCATCAGAACCTGACTATGCTGGCACCCTGATTTCTGACTTTCAGTTTCTAGAACTGGGAAAAAATAAATCTTTGTTATTTAAGACACAGAGTCTCTGGTATTTTGTTACAACAACCCAAACTAAGGAATACAACGTAGTATGTATCTTACAACTGATGAACCAATATTTATACATTATTATTAACAGTCAGTAGTTTACAGTACACTTCACCATCTCTGTTATACATTCTATGGGTTTTGACAAAAGTCTAAAAACATGTACCCACCATTCAGGTGTTGTTCAGAACAATTTCACTTCCATAATATAGTATATTTTTAATTGCATTTTCAGGTTGCTCACCAACTTACATCCCAGTAAATGTCCTCCCTGTACAAGGGATATTTTATTTTATTTTTTTAAGGAGGCTTCCCATTTAGAGTTCAACATGGGGCTTGAACTCATGGCCCTGAAATCAAGACCTAAAGTGAGATCAAGAGGTGGACGCTTAATGAACTGAGCCACCCATGTGCCTGCCCCCTAAGGAAGATTATTTTAAAACTCTGGTATAGGATGAGCACTGGGTGTTATACAGAACTAATGAATCATTGAGCACTGCAACAAAAATATGATGTACCATATGCTGGCTAACTGAACACAATAAAAAAAAGATTAAAAAAATTCTGGTGTATACAGAATCCTTCCATTTTTCTTCATTAATACTGAATTTAATTACTTTGTTTCATAAACTAATTTCTTTAAATAGTTTTTACCCAGAACTACGAGTTCAGAAATTATTGCACTTAATGAAATTGTTAGTCATGAGGGGATTCACAGTCACTGTGACTCAGAAAGTCTAATCCACAAATAGGAAAAGTTGGGATTTAGACCTCTGCAATGACTTTCAGTATAATGTCTATTACTTAAATCAGGATGAAAAAATTTACAGGCTGAACAGCCAATCAGAAAGTTGGGTAGGTGAGACCAGATCCCTATTAATACTTCTTAAAGTCAGACTTATGGAAAATCTGCCTTCTCCTTCCAATCTTATACAGTATCACAAGGCAGTTAAAACAGCAGTTCCAACACCGGATATGGAATAGTACCAGTACTACAGTATGACTCTGGGTGAGGTACTTGGTATTGAAGAGCCTCAAATTTCTTATTTGTAAAAATAACATAATAACACTTACTTCACTTAATTTCTATAACAATCAAATTACTTAGTATATTAAAATTCCTAATATAGTACCTGATATTTAACAAACACTCAATATTTGCCACTGTTATCATTATTATGTTATTAGAATTTTTACTATACAGTGGAGATCCAAAGAAGAAAGTATAGCAATAGTTGCCTACGGCACAGGCAAAAATGATCAAAAGAAGTATTAGAACTTCCATCCCAGATATGAATATTGTTAGCTGTACCATCAATATAGTAGAGTATATGAGTGGTAGGGATAGCATTAAATTCAAGAAATATTTATTAGAATTTCTTCTGGCTTTCTTCTGGGTTAATTAGACATGTGTCTATTTACTATCTAATAGTTATTCTACCACAATTAGTTACAATTAGTTTTTAAAAACCACATAGTAAACAGGCAGAAAAGAAGACATTTTCAAAAATAGCCATTGATGGTAGAATTATATTTTTGAAGTTCCAAGTCTTTAAGAATTAGAGAATTACAAAGGTATGGTGATTATCCATCCCTCTTTTTAGGACACCTACACAAACTAATCAAGGTAGGTGAGAGGAAGAAATGAAAAACTAGAGTGGAGAAGACATATTACATTTCAAAAGTCAGGATGTTTTCTTTTCCAGCTCATGAACTTGGAGACAACTTATTTTAATAAGTACAATTTAAATTACTTGGGAATAATAATAGTTAATATTTAAGTTAATTGGTCTAGCCAAATTAAAATGCTAAACAAGTGTTATATCATTTAACCCAAACAGTAACTTTCGGAGTACCATTATTTTCTCCATTCTATTACCAGAGAAAAGAGAAAAAGATCAACTAGTAACCTACTATGCCAGTTGAAGGTAAAAACAGAATTTGAACCCAGGACATCTGGTTACAAAGATCCTACACTCACTTATCCTTCATTCCAAGGTAGAAAAATACATTAGGAATCAGAAGAAATAAATGTAATATTAAGAGCTAGCATACACTATGCATTACCATGGAAAAATGGCAACCCTCCTGAAACACTTTTTTTGTTGTTGTTGTTTTTTTAAGTGGGGTCCTATAGATCTCACAGAATAGTTCTGAGAATCAAATGAGAAGACTTTGAAAGCTGCAAGAGGAAATATAAATTATTAGCGTTTTTTAAATATATATCAGGAACCACATGTGTTGTTGTAGAACTTTTCCTGGTTTCCTTCTAGGCTAGTCTCACGTGTGTAGAAAAAGCCACAGAAGTTTCTAACTTGACATTTATCATTAAAATAGCTTGCTGTGTAAAAACTTGCACAAATGAGTTATACGATATTTATATTTTTATTTTATCTTTAATACAAAAGTTTGTGATTAGCCTATGATTATGCAAGCCTGAACTTGAAATATCAAAGACAAATTGCCCCATACGAAATAAATCGTGATGTATAAAACAACAGGAGCACAATGTTAATTAGTTACTTCGGAGATTTTCTTGAGGCTGATGTTTCCCCTTCACATTCCCTGAATGAATACACGTTCTCAGAAGGAAAAGCATCTGGAGGTGAGCTGGCAGGAGATGTGAGGAGACACTGGACACTCTTCTCTTGCTAATACTTCTATTATCACACCTGTACTAGTTGGTCCTACTTCCAAGTTTACTCATACTGAAAGAAATCTTTTTTATAGAGATATTTTGACAGACTTAATCTTATTTTAGTAACTCTCTTTCTGAAAAATCTAAAAAATTGACAGTATTCACTGAAGCATGACTTTTTAGCTGTCAGCTTTTGAGTGTCCTATGACCATGCAATCCATGTACTCATTCAGCTGTCAAACCTATGGCTCTGTGGTCATTAAAATTAGCTTTACTGGAAATTAAAAGATTCTGAGAATCACTAATTTTTTCAAATTTTCTGTAATTTCTTTATTTCTCACAATGTACTCATTAGGATATAGAGTGAGAGACAATCTTCAACAGAATTGATACAAAAGCAAAAATGATAGAACAAGCCTTTTGAATTCAAAAGTAGCAAAGTGCTAACCTTAACTACTAAAATACAGTAATCAGATACAACAATTTTATCTACATCCTATGCTGCCTAACTTATTGAGGCTACATTGATGTTTCATTAAGAATAATTATCATTCATCATCATTTAACTTGGAAACTAACTTCTGAGGAAAATGAGAGTAAACTAGAACAAGTGAGATCTTTCCAGGAAAGAGAGATAAATAGCTTTTGTAGACACTTACTATTTTTAAAAGGTGAAAATTAAGCTAAAATTTTCATTTTTAAAATCAAATCCTCTCTAAGAAAAAGTATAGCACTAACTTCTAACAGATATATATTTATTACAGCTGAATGAACTGCAGGCAGGATAAGAAACTACTGAAAAACCTCAAATTTCAGAATCACTCAAAACTCTGTATATAGCAAAAAAAAAAAAATTCCTACATATAATTTAACTTCATCTGACTTTCCCTTTGAGCCCCTTCATACTCAGACTTCTGCAAAAAGGACTTGATAGGGGCTCCTGGATTCAGTGAGTTAAGTATGATCCTGAGGTCCTGGGATGGTGCCCTGAGCTGGGCTCTCTGCTCAGTGGGGAGTCTGTTTCTCCCTCCCCCTTTGTTCTTCCCTTTCCCTCCTCCCTCGCTCCCACTCTCTCTCTCAAATAAATAAAATATTTTGAAAAAATAAAAAATAAATAATTTTCTTAAATGATTTGATATTATTGTTTAAATCTAAGGCTCCCACCTGCTCCTGCAACTGCACCACTTAAAGGGCTGGCTCTACTAATCTGCTGAAGGCTATCTATCTACTGAGTGGCTTCTGCACTCATGGAATAACCATTCCCTATAGCATTTTTTTGGCAACATGTAACACTTTCTACTTAGTGCACAGGACAAAACTCTCTCCTGTTCTTCCAACATTTTGCAACATTGTTTTTTTTTTGGCATTGGCTCACCCTATTTTCTCAGTTTATATCATCTTTTTTGTTTTCATTCTATATGTTCTTTCTCAATGGTACTCATCCGCTTCTGTGAAAGTGACGAAACCTGTATCTCCTGCTCCACCAAATTCACAGATCTCTAGTTCATATTTGTATTTATGAAAGATTTTCACTGGGGTTTCCCACTGGCATTTCATCCATGTTTAGCACTGTCAAAACCGCCAGCATTTCTCTCTGCCAAAACCTCATCTGGTATATCTCATCTTGATTTTCTTATCTCCATTAGGGGTCATCTTCAGTAGTTCCAACCATCTCTTGCTTTTTCCCACTTCAATCAATCCTAAGTAATTTTTTGGTATATCAATTCTCGTTTAGGTCTTCTCAAGCCTTAAAAACAAACTAAATCAACAACAACAACAAAACCGAAAAACTCTTCCTAAACTCTTGCATGACCACCTAGACAGCCAGCCTGCCAAAGCCTGCCAAAGCCACTCTCTATTCATTCATTGGAATTCCCTGAATAAAACAAACTGTCAAAATCCAGAAACTATCAAAAAGGAAATCAGAATAACCAAATCATAATTAGTAAGTGTTTACTGTTCATAGAATAAAAGTTCATGAATGGGAGTCTTCAAACCCATGGTAGAAAGAAGCTCAGAGTCATGTCATTATAGGAGAGGCTGTATAAGGAAAATACAGAGTATTTATTTGATTTGATAATGAATGGTTATAGCACTGGAGTTTCTACAAATGACGGGATCGGTTAAAAGTGGTTATCTTACATTGTTTTGGGGAAAAAATTTAGATTTTGTTTGAGATTATCAGGGAGTTTCTCAAGAAATGGCATTAGGGGCACCTGGGTGGCTCAGTGGGTTAAACCCTCTGCCTTCGGCTCAGGTCATGATCCCAGGGTCCTGGGATCGAGCCCCACATCAGGCTCTCTGCTCAGCAGGGAGTCTGCTTCCCTTCCTCTCTCTCTGCCTGCCTCTCTGCCTACTTGTGATCTCTCTCTGTCAAATAAATAAATAAAATCTTAAAAAAAAAGAAATGGCATTAAGTTTTGCTTGTGTTACAGAATAAGCTAAATTAGGCTTTGCTTACGTGGCTTAACTGGTTTTGTCTGTTCAGGAAATTTTCAAACCTGGTCTCCATTTTGTATTTAATTTTAACAAAACACAAAGAAATATATCTAATCACATCTTCACCTTGCTAAAAAAAAGAAAAAACTCCCTTCTTACCTCCCCGTTACCATTAGTGCTGATTCAGACCTTCTTAGAATGGTCTATGAGTCTATCTCTTTCCAACTTCTCCCAGATCACCTCTAATACTCATCTAAGATTCAATACACTGAACTTGTCCACATACTCTATGCTCTCCTTTTGAGCTTCTGATTTTACTCCAATGAAATACTATCCAGAAAGCCACCCATTCTTTTTTTTTTTAACTTTTTATGTAAATTCTAATTAGTTAACACATAGTGTAACAGTGGTTTCAAGAGTAGACTTTGGTGATTTATCACTTACATATAACACCCAGTTCTCATCACAAGTGTCCGCCTTGATACCCATAATCCATTTAGTCCACCCCCCACCCACCACCCCTCCATCAACCCTTAGTTTGTTCTATATAGTTAAGAGTCTCTTCAAACCATAAGACTCTTAATCTCACAAAACAAATTGAGGGTTGCTGGGGGACGAGGGTAGGGAGAGGCTGGGTTATGGACATTGGGGAAGGTATGTGCTATTGTGAATTATGTGAAGGGTGTAAACCTGGCGATTCACAGACCTGTACCCCAGGGGCTAATAATACATTATTAAAAAATAAAAATTTAATGTAAAAAAGAAAGAGTTTCCTTCCCTCTCTATTTTTTTCCCTTCCCTTATTGTCTTCTATTTTGTTTCTTAAATTCCACACATGAGTGAAATCATATATTTCTCTTTCTCTGACTTATTTTGCTTAGCATAATACACTGTATTCCATCCATGTTGTTGAAAATGGCAAGGTTTCATTGCTTTGATGGCTAAGTAATAGTACTACTTTATCCATTCATTAGTTGGTGGATATGAGTTCGTTCCATAATTTGACTAATATTGATATTGCTGTTATAAACATCAGGGTACATGTGTCCCTTCAAATCAGTATTTTTGCATCCTTTGGATAAATTACCCGGTAGTACAATTGCTGGGTCCTAGAGTATTTCTATTTTTACCTTTTGAGAAGCCTCCATACTGCTTTCCACAGCCGCTGCATGACTCTGCATTCCCACCAACAGTCTAAGAGTGTTCCCTTTCTCCACATCCTTGTGACCTCTGTTCCTTCCTGTGTTGTTAATGTTAGCCACTCTGACAGGTGGGAGGTGATGTCTCATCATAGTTTTGATTTATGTTTCCCTGATGATGAATGATGTTGAGTATCTTTTCATGTGTCTGCTAGCCATCTGGATGTCTTCTTTGGAAAAACATCTATTCATCTCTTCTGCCTATTTCATAACTGGATTATTCGCTTTTTGTGTGTTGAGTTTGATAAGTTCTCTACAGATTTTGGAAACTAACCCTTTATCAGATATGTCATTTACAAATATCTTCTCCCATTCCAAAGGTTATCTTTTAGTTTTCTTGATTATTCCCGTCACTGTACAGACGCTTTATATCTTGATCATGTCCCAATAGTTCATTTTTGCTTTTGTTTCCCTTTCCTCTGAAGATGTGTTTAGTAAGAAATTGCTATAGCTGTTGTCAAAGAGGTTGCTGCCTGTGTTCTCCTCTAGGATTTTGATGGTTTCCTGTCTTATATTTAGGTCTCTCATCCATTTTGAATTTACTTTTGTATATGGTGTAAGAAAGTGGTCCAGTTTCATTCTTCTGCATGTGGCTGTCCAGCTTTCCAAACACCATTTGAAGAGACTGTCTTTTTCCCATTAGATAATCTTTCCTGCTTTGTCGAAGGTTACTTGACCATATACTTGTAGGTCCATTTCTGGATTCTCTATTCTGTACCAAGATCTGTGTGTCTGTTTTTGTGCCAGTATCATACTGTCTGCATGACTACAGCTTTGTGATATAGCTTGAAGTCTGGAATTATGATTCTTCAGCTTTGCTTTTCTTTTTCAACATTACTTTGGTTATTCAGGATCTTTTGTGGTTCCATACAAATTTTAGGTTTGTTTGTTCTAGCTCTGTGAAAAATGCTGGTGGGATTTTTTTTTTATACATTTTTTTTTCATTTTATTTATTTGTCAGGGAGAGAGAGAGAGAGAGCGAGCAGAGGCAGACAGAGTGGCAGGCAGAGGCAGAGGGAGAAGCAGGCTCCCTGCCGAGGAGCCCGATATGGGACTCGATCCCAGGACGCTGGGATCATGACCTGAGCCGAAGGCAGCCGCTTAACCAACTGAGCCACCCAGGCGTCCCTGCTGGTGGTATTTTAATAGGGACTGCTACAAACGGGTAAATTGCTTTGAGTAATATAAACATTTTAACAATATTTGCTTTTCCAATCCATGAGCATGGACTGTTTTCCATTTCTTTGTATCATCTTCATTTTCTTTCATCAGTGTTCTATAGTTTTCATACTACAGATCTTTCACTTCTTTGGTTAGGTTGATTCCTAGGTATCATATGGTTTTTGGTATAATTGTAAATGGGACTGATTCCTTGATTTCTCTTTTGGCCACTTCATTATTGGTGTATAGAAATGCAATAGATCTCTATACATTGATTTTGTATCCTGTGACTTTACTAAATTTATGTATCAGTTCTAGCAATTTTTAGGTGGAGTTGTTCAGGTTTTCTACATGGAGCATCACGTCATCTGCAGATAGTGAATGTTTGACTTCTTCCCTGCTGATCTGGGTGCCTTTCTTTTTTTTTTTTTTTTTGGTTATCTGATTCCTGAGGCTCTGACCTCTAGTACCATGTTAAATAATAATAATGAAAGCCAACCATTCTTAAAGATGCAGTTTAATTATCATCTTTCCAATGCATCTGGTAACTCTTGAACTCAAAGTGAGCAGCTCTTCTTGTGATCCCACGGGAACAGATCATTCTTCTATGGCAACATTCATTACATTATGTGATACATACATATCTACCTCACTTCTCTGTGTGCTACTCAGTTCTAAAACAGAGAGCTAAGATATGTACTTTTTTGCTATTTAATGTAAATTCTATTTTCAGTGTATTATATGTATATTCAATGTATATCAATGAATTTCCATGTCTGTTTTATTTTCAATGGATTATAAACTATTTCACATTTTAATACAACTGAGAGCCATTATATATAGGCATTTGTTTTATTTTTGTTATTTCTGAAGGACATATCTATAGAGATACTTGTTGTTTAAATAGAAGACAAATTTTCAGCCATCTCAATGGGTCTATTTAGGGTATGTCTCTTTTTTTTAAATTTTATTAACATATAATGTATTATTTGCCCCAAGGGTATAGGTCTGTGAATCACCAGGCTTACACATTTCACAGCACTCACCATAGCACATACCCTCCTCAATGTCCATAACCCAGCCACCCTATCCCAACCCCCAGCAATCCTAAGTTTGTTTCGTAAGATTAAGTGTCTCTTATGGTTTGTCTTCCAGAAGCCTGTTACACTATCATTTCTTGCTTTAATTTAATTATGTACTATACAGTGGCTAACTGAACATAACTTTTAAAAATGCTATTTTATATCTAATCAATTCACTTAAAAACTTATTTTAAAGTCGGAACACATCTACATTTGTTAAGATTGTCATAATACAAAAATTAATAAAAACT
>PISX010022200.1:0-32183 GCA_004024625.1 Mellivora capensis
GGGGGGAGGGGGGATGGCACAGACCCTGGGGCTGAAATAAAGGAAGGTTCAGGGATTGCCAGGAGCTCAGGGGAAGAAGGAAACAGGAAAACAAGGATCCTCAGACACTCTTTGCTGTGAGGGTCCCCCAAATAAAACCTCCTCACTCCTGGGGCCCATTCCTATTGTTTTGGCAGGACTGCTAGACCCTTGAAGGCATGTACACCTTCTCCGTCAGCTGTGAGATCTCCTAAGAGGTAGAAGCCTGTGCATCGCCCTTCCCAGCTCTGTGACCTTGGGCTCAAGACTTATCCTCTTCTGGACTTTAGTTTTTCCTCCTCTGCAAGATGAGGTTGACAATAGCTCCTCCCTCATTGGGAAGATCTAGTAAGTTCAGACGTATAAAGAGTCTGGGAGAGCACGCAGGACAGAACAAGCTCTCCATAGGAGCCCGCTATCGTGCTCTCCTCACCCTCCTTGACTCCTTCCTCCTCTGCCACCTCCCCCACCTTCATCACTAGGCCCTGTTACATTAACCTCTCTGATCAGGCCACTTCGCCATCATGCCCACAGTCCCAGTCAAGAGGCAGCAAAAAATACATGGAAATTGCATGGATTCTAGGGCCTGGCTGTGAGAGTTCAAATTCCGACCCTGCTTCCTCCAGGCTGTGTGACTCCTGCCTTGTACCTCATTTTCCCCTCTTGTGTGTGTGCTGGGGGAGGGGGGGGGAATGGGAGCGCCTCCTCTTAAAAAGCCACTGTCAGGATGAAATGAAAGAATGTATACAAAGTGCCCAAGACAGTTTCAGGACTATAAAAAGTGCCAAATAAATGCTGGTAATTAATAATGTAATTAATACATAGCAGCCACCTCACTAGGCTTCTGGCTTCTGCTCTGCCTCCCTACAATCTATTTTATGCAGCAACCAGAGCGAACCTTTTAAAATGTCAATGACAAAGAGACTGAAGAATCACAGAAAGCACGCACAGCGTGTGGATCTTTAGATCCCAATGCAGACACACCTAGTGTAATAAAAAAATACTTATGGGACATGATGTCACATATAGCTTCACAATCATCTGGGAGGAGTGGGTGGCAGAAGTGAAACAACATGGGCCATCAGTAGAAAATTGTTGATGCTGGCGCCATTGGTATTATTAATGCAGAGAACAATTCTGTTTTCTCATACTTTCTGTATGTTTGAAGGAGAACATTGTTCTGGAAAGGAAAACACACACACACACACACACACACACGATATACAGGGGACTAGGGGAGAAATGTGATAATGTAAAGAAATGACTCTCAAGTTTGAAAGTTTGGTAATGATACTTTGGGTTGTGTTTAAAGAAAGAAAGAAAGTCTTATTTTTTAGAGACATACACTGAAGTGTTTCTGGATGAAATGTGTGGGATTTGCTTCAAGGACCTTAAGGGGCAAGGGGACGATGAAATAAGATTTGTCATGATGAACCTGGGTAATGGGCTGGTGACGGGCTGATTATACTCTTCCTCTTCCTTTTGGTTATGTTAGAAATTTTCCATAACCTAATAAAAAGTTTTTTAAAAAAGAGTATATGAAAAGTTAAACTCATTCATGTCACTTCCCATATTTAAAACCCTCGGTTTCCCATTCAAGTAGGCCTCTTTCTAACTCCTTGACCTCAAGTTCTCCATTGTCCCCATCATTCTATCTTCCCATCACAGAGAGTTTATGGCTGTTAATGCTTTCCAGCATTTCTTTGATACAGAGTTATTGCACACCTCCTATGTGCTAAGCTCTGTTCTGGACAGAGTGATAAACAAGATAGGTTGTTCATCTTAACAGAGCATAGAGTATAGAGGACAGGTATGCTGTGTTATGTAGGGAGGGAGGTGTGACAACAGAGTAATGGAGGGAAGGGGGCTCCACGAGCTAGGGTGGACAGGGGAGGCCTTCTACAGTACCAATATTTGAAACAAAATCAGGCAGGGGGGTCAGGCAACCAATGTGATGGAGGAATGACCTTGGGGGGACAGAGGGAGCCACTAGTGCAAAGGCTCTGGGATAGGATGGACCATGGGTATACCAGCACTGGAAGTAAGGTAAGTTTGGAACATCGAGGTAGGAAAGATCCTCTGAACACAGCATGCTCTTTCCCACCTTGAGCTCTCTGCACTTGCTGTTCTGGGTCGACCTTGATCGCATCATGGCCTAGTTCAATGCACAATAAAAACAAGAGGTAATACTGATAACATGTACTGACCACTGTAGGCACTGTTCTAAACTTTCCATTGATTACTGAATTTCGTCCTAAGATCCCAGAAAGGTGGAGAGACTTGGCAATCTGGCTCCAAAGTTCGAATATCCCCACCGTCTAACTCCCACAGCTCCCAGGACTCGCCAGACCTTGTGGGTTATCAGACTGAAGATCCACCCATGCAGGGCATTTTAATGGGCACTTCACGGTCACTCCCGTGGTGGGCGGAAAAGTGCACCATCACGGCCCAGAGAAAGGTGCCAAGCGTGCCACCCTGGGCCTGGCTCCAGGAGCTCCAGCCCTCCCAAGAACTCAGGCAATGATGTTTCGGGAGCCGCCGCCCCCATCCCCACGCTAACACCAGAACCGCGGCATCGGGGTGGGAGGGGCTGAGTCTTGAATCACCCAATGGCGAACGACGCCGGGGCGCTATGCAAATAACATGCTTTTTATTGGGCGTCAGCTTGCTCTAAGCCTGGCGTTCCGCCCCGCCCACTCACGAATTGGCCTGACTTCTTTGCAAACGCTTTGAGGAGTGAAATGGGCAGCCGGCTCTTCAAACTCCCTCCGGAGGGGGAACTCAAGCTGCCGAAGGAATTCTCGAAAGGGAGGGTGCATAGGAAAGGAAGGCGTATATGTTGGGCACTGTCTCTGATCTCTAAGCTCAGTTTCCCCCAGTTAGGTCCTGCACGTGCTTGACTCCAGTCAGCCGCCGTAGGCCCTGCAACCCGCAGTGTACTTTCTTACGACCCCTCTACGGGTAGCTCCGCGCTTGCTCACCAACTTGCCTGCCTTGCGCACCCACCCCTCCTTCCGTTTCTTCTCCCCCGCAGCAGCCTCCGCTGGCTGCGACTGCGCATGCGTACTGACGCCCCACACCGACCTCGCGTGGGAGGTGGGGATGGAAATGAGGCTGAGCCGAGCAGCTTACGCGCGCTCCCTCCCCTCCCGTCGCTGGGCACGCGGCCCGCGGAGCAGCTGCCACGTCCGAGGGCAGCGCTGCAGCTGCTGCGGCCGCGGCGGGAGGGGCCTGGAGCCCCGCCCCCGGGGAGGGGCCTTCGCAGGTGAGGCGGGCACGGGTCCGGGCCTGGACGCCTGGGTGTTCGGGAAGTGGATTGGGGGATGGACTCCAGGATCTCCTGGAAAGGAATCTATTGGCGTCCTGATACGTAGGTTCCGGCGGGACTGCATTGGTGCCTGAGCCTTGGTTGGGTGCAGTGGTGCCCGAATGCCATGATTCCGAGGCGTGCATTGAGGCCCGGACGCTTGGAAGTCCAAGGAAAAAATCCATTAGGGCTCTCTGGATCGCCAAGACACACCACGTTCTTTCTGCATCTCCCTCTAGGTCTTCCCTCTACCCTCCACGCTGGGGATGAGATTTAGCAACAAGAAGGAAGCAGTTCACGCGACGTGGATGGTGAGACTAAACCAAGACTCGGGTAAAGCTACCTATTGGGAGGTGAAATCCCGCCCACTCCATTCAGGCTCCTCCCCTGGGACAGAATTCTATAAGGCCCGTCCTCTCCGCTCGAAGGCCCCTCCCCTGGGTCTGAGTTGCTTTGGGACCCGTCTATATAGCCTCGCCCATTCCCAGGTTCGCTTCCACGGCTGGGAGGTTCTGGTGGGGGAGGTCCCGTACATTCTAGAGGCCTAGCCAGCTCCGCGCTCAGGATGGCCCCCGAGTTTAAGTGGTAGAGTCCCCGCCCACTCCGTTTGAGGGCTCCAACTTGGGGTCCTTGTCGCAAAGGGTCAGGTTTCCACAAACCCCGCCCATTGTGCTCTTAGGCTCCGCCTTCGCATAACCCCCCGCCCTCGCCTCTGGATCCTAGGCTTAAAAAGACCTTGCTCCAAAACGGACTGGTGGCCTGATTTTAGTTCTACAGCCCTATCCCCATCAGCCTGGTAATCACCAGCATCGCCTACCTCCCTCTGGGTTCCTGGACCAGCAAGATGCTGGAACGAGATGCAGAGTCCGCCGCCGGGGACACGGATCCTAGTCCCACTGGCAAGGAACCAGTAACCAAGGGAGGAGGTGAGAGCGGTCCCGCCTGTAGGTGGGGAGTATTCTACAGGAACTGGGGCTAAGAAAATCATATTTTGAGGGACTCTCACGGTGCAAGTTTGAAGGCCTAGGGTGATGACCATTTGGGATACTCCACAAATATGTTCTGGGGAATCCTACTATTGGCTTTGGGGAACTTCAGTGATTTTTAGGGCTCAGAAAATTAAGCATCAGAGGGTTTGATATGCAGAATTTCAGGGTGTTCACTTGGGAATATACTAGAAACGGACACCTAGGTAGCTTTGGGGTTCCAGCCAGGTAACCCTTCAGAGCTCCTTAGGATGATGCATGGCAGAAGGTGGGGAATAGAGACTTGTCATTTGAGGAATCCCAGATGACATCTGAGGTTGGCTGGGGGAAGGGAAGCCTGGCTTAGATTCAGGGTGTTGGCTGATGCCTGGAGCCCACCAGCCCTCCTGTCCTGTAGCTCCCCCCCAGGGCTCAACGCAGAAGCCCAGCCAGTCGGTTCCAGGGCCTGCCTCGTCCATGGGGGCGCCTTCCCGACCCCGCCGGCGGCCCCCACCCCAGCGCCCGCACCGCTGCCCCGACTGTGACAAGGCCTTCTCGTACCCATCCAAGCTGGCCACGCACCGGCTGGCACACGGTGGCGCCCGGCCTCATCCGTGTCCCGACTGCCCCAAGGCCTTCTCCTATCCTTCCAAGCTGGCAGCCCACCGCCTCACGCACAGTGGCGCCCGCCCACACCTGTGTCCGCACTGCCCTAAAGCCTTTGGCCACCGCTCCAAGCTGGCAGCCCACCTATGGACCCATGCACCTGCCCGCCCCTACCCGTGTCCTGACTGCCCCAAGTCCTTCTGCTACCCCTCCAAGCTTGCAGCCCACCGCCACACGCACCATGCCACTGACGCACGCCCCTATCTGTGCCCGCACTGCCCCAAGGCTTTTTCATTCCCCTCCAAACTGGCCGCCCATCGCCTCTGTCACGATCCCCCAACGGCACCGGGCAGCCAGGCCACAGCCCGGCATCACTGCTCCAGCTGCGACCAGGCCTTTGGCCAAAGACACCTCCTGCTCCTTCACCAGCGCAGCCATCACCAGGCTGAGAGCCAGGGGGAGCGCGAGTGAGTCCTCCTCTCAGCTCACAGCCCCCTCTGCCACCAGCCGGGGTCAGTGAAGAGGTGGCATTTTTAAGCTGGGCTGTAAGGACTTGCCCGGAGCAGAGAGCTGTCAGGGAGACTGACTCCACACTGGGTTCCAGCCCAGAAGGCTGAGGAACAATTTGCTCACGTGTTTTGGGGGAGGGGAAGGGGTCATCCACAGAGACTTAGCGCTGGGCCCCAAACCACAGACTTGGAGCTGTGGTTTGAAAGCATGCCCTGACTCTGGTTCTTCCCTCCATTTAAGGCAAAAGTAAAAAGTCTGCTAGCACCGTTGGTTGCTGAGGAATGTGGGGAAACGGGGTCTCTCCTTATTGTAAGTTAAATCGGTGCCTCCATTTTGGCCATTTGTCCATAAAAAATTTAAATTTAATTCACATGCTCGTGTCAACTATTCCACTTCTAGGAACTTACCCTATAGATAAACTCAAGCACTGAAAAAGGCATAAGGATGTTGGGAAACCACCCAAGTGCCCACCAAGAGGGGACCAGCTAACAAAACACAATACAGCCAGAGAACGGACTATGTTGCTATAGGAAATAAAGCTCTATTTGTCCATTTGGGGAACGAGTCCCTAAATATACGAAATGATAAAAGCAAGAACAAAGGGCATACTGCCAACAGTGTAAACATTTTTAAAAACTCAAGCTTTGGAGCCAGCCTAGACTCACTGCTTATGAGCCAAGGGACCCTGGACAAGCTTTGTCACTTTTCTGGACTCAGATGCCTTATCTATAACACGGGAGTGCTAGGAGGCCTTTGTAAGGGCACAAGCATCATCTCTCGAAGTCACTTTCCTTCCTGGAGCCTGTTTCTCCTGCTATAAAATAGGAATGAGCTAATAATGGACTGCGCTTCATTCTTCAGGTGTGTATTAAGCCCCTGAAGCATGCTGGACCTTGCGTAGGGTGGTAGGCACACAGCAGTGAACAAGACAGGCCTGGTCTAGTGAGGGGGTGTGGTTGCTAATCAATTGGGGGCCAAAAAAAAGCAAAGAGGTCAAGTCCATCTTGAAAAGCAAAGTAGGGGAGGGAGCCTTGCTCCCCAGCCCAGGTACCAAGAAATGACTTCAGAGTCATAGGAAAGACATATGCGGTGTTGGCGTGGGAACAGACGAGTGGAAGAGAACTGAAGGCTCAGAAATGGCCCTGTGCTCATAGGAGGTCCTGACAAGTGACGATCCCCACAAGTAGATCAGGGGTTGGCACACTTCTTCTGGAAAGGGCCCATTAGTATATATGTTGAGGTTTTGCAGGCCACAGTGCCTGCCACAACCCGCCAGCTCTGCCCCTGGAGTACAAAAGCAGCTGCACACATTGTGATACACAAATGAATGAGTGTGGCTCTGGTCCAGTGAAACTTTACCAGAATTGTAGGTGAGCTGGAAATTGCCTATGGGATGTAGTTTGCAGATCTCTGCTGTAGGTGAATGGGCAAGGACAGGCTCATCTGTGAACGAGCTGAGAGATCTGGAAGGAAAATTAAGTGGGATCCTGTAGAGGTAGAATAATGGACTCCCAAAGAGGTCCATGTCCTACTCCCCAGAACCTGAGTATGTTAGTCTACATGTGGCAGAAGGGACTTTGTAGATTCGTGATTAAGGATCTTATCTTGAGATGGGGGGGATTATCCTGATTATTGGGGGGTCCGATGTGATCACGAGGGTCCTTATATGAGAAAGAGGGAAGCAGAAGAGTCAGAGGGGATGTGCCGATGGAAGCAGACACCGGAGGGATTCAGGGCCATGATTCAAGGGACTCAGGCAGCCTCTAGAGACTGGAATAGATAAGGAAATGGATCCTCCCCAGAGGAGACATGGCCTTGCAGACACCATGATTTTAGCCCACTGGGGCAGAAGTTGGACTACTGACCTACAGAACGATAAGCTAATACATTTGTTTTTGTTTAAGGGTACGAAACTTGGGATAATTTGTTACAGCAGCAATAGGAAACATACAGATCCCAACCTCATACCATACACAAAAATAAGTTTCTGGTGATTTAAGATCTTTAAACTTGAAAAATAAAATGGATGTAAGTAATAAAGGAGACTACCTTCATAACCTCAGAGTTACAGAAAGAATCCTTAAGACACAAGAAATGACCATCAGGGGCGCCTGGGTGGCTCAGTGGGTTAAGCCTCTGCTCTTTGGCTCAGGTCATGATCTCAGGGTCCTGGATTGAGCCCCACATCAGGCTCGCTGCTCGGCACGGAGCCTGCTTCCCCCTCTCTCTGCCTGCCTCTCTGCCTACTTGGGCTCTCTCTCTCTGTCAAATAAAAAAAATTAAAAAAAAAAAAAAAAGAAATGACCATCAGAGGAAGAGAGTGGTAGATTTAACCATAAACCAAGTTACAACTATGACAACAGATACAATATTATAGAGAGGGTTAGAAAGGACCTTTTTGAGAAGGTCGAGTTTTAGCTGAGATCTGAGATCTGAAATGAGTGGATGGAATGAGATGGTCTGTGGAAGTATCCAGCATCAGGGGTGGTACTGAGCAGGCAAATGCAAATTAGCAGGCTGCTAGACCAGCTGCTAGCTAGACCCAGTCCACTGGGCAAGGCCTTGGGGAAAGGTCGTGCAAGGGGAAGGGTTAAGTCCCTTCACAGTGGAAGTGCAGTTTCTATTAACGTTTGCACACACAGCTGTCCTGGAAGATTTCCTCCACAACAACCACACCACCGTCAATGTTTCAGGGACACAAATGCATTTTGAGAGGTGTCGATCTTGTCCAACTGCCATGGTACAGATGGGGAAATGGGCCAGGAGAGATGGGTTTTGCCTGCACCCACACAGCGGGCCAGTGCTGAGCCAGGGGGGATCCTGGGTCTCCGACACCCTGACCTCCCACTGCTCCTTGTACAAATCAAGCCAGTTCCTGCCTGGGGGCCTTTGCACCTGCTTTTTCCTCTGCTGGGAATGGTTCTGCCAGACTTTCCCTCACTTCTCCTAAGTCCCTGCAGAGGGGTCAGTCCTCTGACACGCCTTCTCTGCAGACCCTCTCTGAACCACACTACCATGTGTTCGTGCTCAACGCTGCACAACACACTCACGGTCTCTCCCCCAGCAGAGTGTCAGCCCTCTTAGAGTGGGGCCTCGTGTCTGTTGTTGTTTTTTTTAAGATTTCATTTATTTATTTGACAGAGAGAGATCACAAGTAGGCAGAGAGGCAGGCAGAGAGAGAGGAGGAAACAGGCTCCCCACTGAGCAGAGAGCCCGATGCAGAACTCGATCCCAAGACCCTGAGATCATGACCTGAGCTGAAGGCAGAGGCTTAACTCACTGAGCCACCCAGGTGTCCCTAGTGTCTGGTTTTCACAGCACAGTTCCACAAATGTCACACACAGTAGGTGCAGGAGGCAAAGTAACAGCCTCCCAAAGATGTCCCCATGCTAACCCCTGGAACCAAAGAATCTGCTTTGTGGCAAAGGAGAATTAGGATGGAAGCAATCAAAGTTGCTAATTGGCCTACTTTAAAACAGGGAGATTATCCCAGATTATCCAGGTGGGCTCATGGTAAACACAAGGACCTTTGAAGGTGGAAGGAAGAGACAGAAGAGTCAGCGTCAGAGCAACGTGGCATGAGGAAGACTCCACTGGCCACTGGTGGCTTTGAATACAGAAGGGGAACTGGGGAAAAGACAAGAAAGTAGATTTCCCTCAGAGCCTCCAGAAAGAGCCACAGCCCTGCTTACACCCTGAGTTTTCATCCATTTTGGACTTCAGATCCCCAGAACTGGAAGGTGATAAATTTCTGTAGGTCTAAGACATAAAATCTGTGTAATTTGTTACTGAGCTCTGACTGCCCTTTGCTCTGCTACAACCCCTTCCTGACCTCCCCAGCTGTGGGATAACGTCCAAGCTTCTCAACCTGGTGCTCGCAGTCCTTCAGGACAGCCCTGTCCTTTTGCTTCTACAGTGACATGAATATTCTTTATCTGCGCGCCTATTACAGCAGCCACTGCGCACTTGAAATGCGGCCAGTGAGACCGATAGAGTAAACGTTCCCTTCATGTCACTGGAGTTCATTCAGAAAGCTACCCAAGTCACAGAGCACAGCTGCAAGGACTATGTCCATCCTTCCAGACAGATCTGGCCCTAAACCCTCTTAAACAACTGACCCTGGGGAGCCAGGCTAGTTCCTACCTCCCGGCCTCTGCTCGCGCCACAGCCCTGGCCTAGAACTCCGTCCTAGCTTCTGCCCGATTCTCTACCACCCCGCTCAGTTTCCAATTTAGCTGCGGTGGAGGCTGACGGTTCCACAGCCACTTTTGTGAAAGCCCTGGAGAAAGGGAGATATCCCTGGCCCAGGGAAGCTGAGACGGACTTCAGGAGAGAAGCCCACCTCCCGAGATCCAGGCCTCCAGCCCGGGACCCACAGAGGGACAAACAAGAGGAACCCCAGTTCCCTGCCACCTGGCACCACAGTAAGCGGCCAGGGAGAAGTAACAAGAGCTCCTTCCCCACCAAACCCCTGAGAGCCAGCCCCCTGTTCTTCCCAGCACAAACCAAACAGGACAGAAAGCTGGGAGCCTCGAGGAGGTTCAGGAGACTTCCAAGTAAGACGGGCAGGTGCAGCAAACCAGGTCACCTTTATTAAGCACATGTGTGTGTATGTGTGTGCGCACGCACGCGCACACACACGTGCAAACACACACGTGCAAGCACATATTTCAGGCCTGGGGCACCACCCCATACAGCTGGTGTGGAAGCAACTTCTGCTTCTCGTTGCAACTGTAGATCCACCGGGGGCGGACAAACACCAAGGAGGGGTTGTCCATCAGGGCCTGCAAGGTGGGGCGGGGCGCATATGGGAACGTGTGAGTGAGGACAGGAGGGAGGTGACACAGGCCAGGTTGGGTGTGCCTTTCCCTGCCCCTCTGGAACCTACCTCCTCAAAACTGGGGTCCCACTCTTGTGCTGTGATCACAAACTGGACACGGTCGCTCATGTAGTCCTCAAGCTCCCTGGCAGGACACGGAGAGAAGCGGAGAATCGGTGTCCCCAACCATGCTCCAAGGTACCTGCGGCGGGCCCCCACGGCGCTCCCCTGGGCTAGCCTTGCCACAGCCACAATGCCGAGGGTTCCCCCCACTGCCACTCCGTTCAGAGAGGGGGGCCGGGAGGGGTCCCGTTTTAGAGATGAGAATGAGAGGGAAAGCTACTCGTGCCCACCCTGCAGGGTGTGCCCCTTCTCTGGCTCCCGCTAGCTTTCCCTCCCACAAGATAGCACCACCACCCCCAGCCCTGCCCCCACCCCTGCGCACTGACCCGTTGAAGGCTGTGACATAGCGGCTGAGCTTCCGCCGCTCATCCTCAGGGAACTCTCCATACAGAAAGAAGTGTTTGCCCTGGAAGAAGTCTGCAGGGGAGAGGGTGGAGAAGCCGAGTGTGAGGCCCCCCGCGTTGTGAAGCCCCAGGCAGGAGCCGCAGAGCACTCGGAGCAAGACAGGAGGAGGCCGGTGCTGGGGAGGGGCGTCCACGCAATCCTGGCAGAGATGTCCAGGACAAATGGTGCTTCACAGCCAGGCCCATCAGAGCCTTTTTCCGGGAGCGGGGTGTTTTCCGGTACCTTCTCAGGCTCTGACCTTCAGGACGGCTCTTTTCTTTGTTCCATTTTAACATGGTTCTCCAAACCATGAAGTTGCTGATGCCATTTTTGGAGCTTTGGAGGATCAAAGTGCTTTCCTGCCCATCACCCACAAGGAGCCGGATGGACACGGCCTCTTCCAATCACCACTCACCCTCCCCTCTGCTCAGACGCTGGCTGCCCAGCTTCTCCCTCTATGCTCTGCTGGCCAAGGCTCTGACCCCTGCCTCCATCCCACACGCCCTGCCTTCGTGTTGGGGTGACAAACAGCAATGCCATCACCACCTAGGTGGCCACAGAGATCAGTGCCCACGCCATCTGTGCACCTGGGTGACCTCCCACTCTGAAGAAACCGAGCCTGCAGGGCAGGTGAGGGAGGTGCCGTTCGTACTGGAGTGGAAAGCCAAAGGGGGACATGGCCAGCACTGGGCTGTGATGGATGTGGTCACAGCAGGAAGTCAGGAGGGGGAACAGAGAGGGAAGGCATGAGAGGATGGCTGTTTCCTAAGGCAACAAGAAGGAAGCAGAGGCAGGGAGTACAGGGGAAGGAGGTGGGGAGACAAGTCACAAGTCATGGGGAGCAGCTGTGATCTGAGGGCTGGCTGGGGGGTCACAGCTGAGAATTGAGAAAGACAAATCCCACTTCAGGAGGCAGAGAGGGATTTCCTACCTGGGAGCTCGGGAACTGGCAGTTCGGGAGACTCTGGGGGACCCTCATTGTCTGTGTTCTCATCTGTGGATCCTGCATACGGGTCCTCGCCATTCTCCCCCTGGTCAGGGGGCTGCTTTTGCTCCCTCTGCTCGGCCACTCTGGGAGAGTCCACGGGGGTGGGGGAAGAGCATTCAGACCAGATCCCCTCCACCCAAGCCTGGGGCCACCTCAAACCCCAAGCCCCACCTTACCTTCTCAGCTCATCCTCAGTATCCCCAGAATCTTCTGCCCCATTGCCCTGTTCTTCTGCGAGTGGAAGCTTAGTCAATGCAAAGCACGTGCTTGGTAACCCTCCCTCCCAGTCTCTGGCCCAAGCACGGACACAGGCATGCCAACCGCTGACCTCAACTGTCCTCCAGGTGCAGTTATCGGGGACCCCCAGCCCCCTTAGATGCAGGAATCTGGGTTTCCAGCCTTCTCCTCCCTCAGACCTGGGAGTCCAGGCCCCCAGCCCCTCCTCCTCCCTCAGACCCAGGGATCCCAGCCCTCTCTTCCCTGAGACCCATGAGTCCAGGCCCCCAGCCCCCTCTTCTCTCAAGCTAAAGACCTGAGATGCCAGCCCCTCCTCCCTCAGACCCAGGCCCCTCAGTCTCTGACCTGACTGCTCCCCATCAGTGTCGGTGTCTTCCTGGGGTCCTGGTGAGGCTGGTTTGGTCTCTTCTGGGGTTTTGGGTCTCTGAAGTGAGTTGGGTCCTGCTGCCTGAGGGGGCTTGGTTTTGGTCTGGGGGCGCTGCGGAGGGAGGGGGCAGCCTGCGTGTGAGAGTGTGTTCTTACAGAAGGCAGGGCTGGAGAGTCTGGGGTGCCACGGCGGACCCAGGGCCCTCTCCCACTGCACCCTCCCCCACATCAGGGCAGGAGGCATAGGACCTTCTGGGGAAGCTTGGGGGCTTCATCCCCGCTGCTGCTGCTGTGAGAGCCCCCTTCGTCCTCGCTGCTGGAGCTTGGTCCTGCCATGAGGTACCTAGGGCAGGAATGTGGGCTCACACAAACAGCATATGGTGTCTTCCAGGGTAGATGGGGCGGGGGGTGGGCGCTCAGCAAGCCACAGCAACTGGCATTTACTAATTGCTCAGGATGCCCTGGCTTCCAGCTCTGGAAGGACCCCACTGAAGCTGTCGGGCAGCGCAGCCAGCCGCAACAGAGACCTCACCTCCGGGAGGGCAGTCGCCGCCGCATCCGGTGACAGTCCAGCACCCACTCTTTCCGCACGATGCGGCCTCCGAGGCCTAGGACCTGGCTGTACTTGGGGGTGTTGGCAAAGGCGCAACTGGCAGGGAAGCAGAGGGGAGGGTGTGGTCAGTCAGGTGTGGTCTAAGCAGGGAAAGGGAGAGAGAGACAGGACAGGGGAAGAAAGAGAAGTCAGAGACAGAGAAAGAGACAGATCGGAGAGAAACAGAAAAAGACATTAGGAGACCAAGGGAAAGATGTAGGAATCAGAAAAAGAGGCAGAGGAAACAGAGAACTGAAGAGACAGCCAGAAGAGTAGACAGGGAGAAAGAAATGAAGATGGAGGAGTCAGAAGGAGATGGGGAAGAGGCAGGGGGCAAGGTGGGGAGGAGGGCACGGGCCTACATGAGGTGGGTGCTGTCTGGAGTCCAGTCCGGCCGATACTTGGCCCCCAGCTCTAGGGCCTTGTCCCGGAGCTCCGAGCGGAAGGGGTTCTGGAAGCCACTCAGCACCACCACCACACCCTGAAGGATCTTCCCCAGCTCCTGCGGGCCAGCTCGGGGTCCCCTGGGCTTGGTGCCTTCTCGGGACTTTCCTGGCACTGTGCCTCGTGCTGGGGCAGGGACTGGGGTGGTGGCCGGGGTGCGGGTGGGAGCTGGCACTGGGGAGGCCAAAGAGTGGATTCACTTAGTACTGCTGGGACTAAACCCAGTCCCTCCTCCCCCAGACCCAGGGGTCCTGCTCCCAGCCCCTCCTTGCTCAGACCCAGGAGTCAGGACCCCCCGGCCCCTCCTCCCTCAGACCCGAGGGTCCAGGCCCCCAACCCCTCCTCTCCGAGGACAGAAGAGCACAGGCCCCTTTGAGAACAAGGAAGCCAGCGCTCACATTTGGGTCTCTTCACAGCAGGTGGTGAGGGCTGGGCTGATGGTTTGCTGGGTGTCTTCCTTTCTTCTTGGTTCAAATCCAACCTTCTCTTCCCTTTGGGGGACTCCTGAGGCTGAGAGGTTGGGATGAGCTGAGCCTCTAGCCTCTCTCCGCCCTCTCCACCCCACCAGGGTCTGACAGTCTCACCTTGGAGGTGCCGCCTACTGCCCTGGAGACGGGAGAGGCTGAAGAGGCGGCACTAGAGGCCTGCAGGGTGGCAGCTGCGTAGCTGGGTCCTGCCGGGTCACTGGCTGTGGCTACCGAGGGAGAACGTGGAGCCGGGGTGAGAGGGATGGGCCCTGAGACCCTTCCGCTTCTACCCAGGGGACAGAGTGTTGTTCCCAAAGCCCAGGCCCTCAGCCGCCTCCTCCCTCTGATTCAGAAGTCCCTAGGCTCCTTCTCCCTCAGACCCACGTCCAGGTTCCAACCCTGGGCTCACTGAGGACTCGAGCTTCCACACCCACCTGGGGGGGTCTTATTGATCCGGCTGAAGAAGAGGGCGCCGGGTCTCAGGGAGCTGGCACCCTCATCCTCCTCCTTCACGCGGAACTGGCCAAGCTTGGTCACCTTCTAAGGTCTCACAAGGTCAGCACAGTGAGGGGCTGTTGGCAGGCAGGGGTGAAGCAGTAGGGAGAAGGCTCTGGGGGGTGGCGGGTAGAGCTTACCTGGGGTGAGGCCTCTGCCTCCTCTTTGTCGGGGGGGCTGTGAAACCGTATAAAACTCAGGCCGTAGGGGGAGTCCTGGGAACGGAGGGTGGGTGTCAGGAAGTCTGGCCAAAGACAGAGGCCTGGTCCCAAGCCCCTTTCACTTGGGGAGACCCTTTATGGCTCTTTGCCTCTTGTGGACAAACACGTCTAGGGAAGTGCCCAGAGGACAATGAGGACGGTAATAACATCAAGCTGCTAGTGAGCCCTAACTCTGGGCCGGGCTTGGCTGTAAGCCCTACGTGCACCAGCTCCGCCAGCCACGTGGCCAGTAGCAGAGGCTGCTGAGGGTCCGAGAGAATCCTCTCTTGCACGCCCGAATTCCTAACCACAGAAGGGGAGGGAGCACTGAGTGCCACGTCTGGAACACAGAAATGCTCTCCAGGCTCTTTTCCACTCTTCCGCCTGGACGCAGAGCCCAGGTCCCTGGATGACTGGCCAACCACCCCCCAAGACAGGACCCCGGGGAAGAAGTCTACCTCCACAGTGTGGTGTCATGACATACTTGAGTCTCACTGTTACCACAGCTTAGCATCCCTACCTCACGGCAACCCTACGAGGAGCAGGAAACTGAGGCCAGAAAGGTTAAGTCACTTGCCCAAGGTCACACAGCTAAGAAGTGGTGGACCCAGCGTCTGACTCCAGATCCCATCATGGTAACTGTGAGACTGCTCCTCTGCCAAGTCAGCTGCCCCCCTCTCCCATTCCCCTGAGATCCTGCAGTGCGCCCTTCCCAGACATCCTCTAGGGAATCACCTATGGGAAGGATCACAAACCTGCTTCAGTGACCTCTGGGAACCAGCCTCCTCCTGATCCCTGGGGAAGACCGGCTGCCCCATCCTCCCAGCCCTCTGGGACTCCATGCTGGCCCAGGACCAAGGACCCTGCGCCCCCAGCTCCCGCCCCAGGTACCTTGCTGTAAGGCTGGCTGCAAACAATTTTGACGCGGTCCCAGCGCTTCTCCGCTGCTGCCCGGACCAACTTGTCGGGCCCGAAAATGCGAACACGGTTAGGGTTTGAGCCACTGCGGCTCTCAGAAGGGGACATGAAAGACGAAGTGACCAGCAGGACCTAGGGAAGGAACACTGAAGGAGAACCAGGACTGGCTGACTTCAATGACACCTCCCAGGGGCCGGGAAGAAAGCAGGGGCCTGGGCAGGGTCCAGAGAGTCGCCAGATCTCGCCTGCACCTCCACATGCTTCAAAGCCTCTCTTCTCCCTTGCTTCTGGGCCGCCGGTCAGTTCCCCCCTGACACAGGCCCCGGGGATCCCTCCATTTCCAGGTCCCCATGAACCACAGCCCAGTTCTTCCACAGGCTCTTCTCTCGCTGGCCACAGAGCCCACTCCACAGACCCTCCCAGCAGAGAATAATCACAATGTCTGGCACAATGTTCAAACACCTTTTGGAAATGCATGGCTGAGTTCATGGAAAGCAGAGCAAGTACGAGGGAGGCCAGGCCCAGGAGAACAGAATCCAGGGGCCTAGGAGAGCTGCACCAGCTCTAAGTGGTTCTCCTGGGGCTCAGCACTGGGACACTGGGCAGGAACATGGCTCCTGCCCAGCCGCTCCTTCCCGGGTCCCTGCCAGTAGGGGGAGCCATAGAGAGGCCGAGAGGCAAAAGGAGGGAGGAGAACGTGCCCCCCCCCCCCCCCCCCCCCCCCCCGCCCCCTCCGGCTTCTGGCGGCCCCTGCAAGCACAACCCCTAGTGCACTTCCGCTTTGGCAGCAGGGCCGGAGGGGAATCTGGTTTCCGCATTTTAACATCAGCAGAGCTGGTATCATCCGGACCCTCTCAGGGATTCCAGAGGGTCTGCGTTTCAGCTCTGTGGAACCCCACTTCAGAGCTTCTAAACATTGAGGTTTCAGGAATTCCAACCATGTCCTTTTGCTACCCCCACCCCAGGGGTGGCAGCTGCTCCCCGCATTACTTCTACACTGCACCTGAGTCTTCTTGCCTCCTGGGTTCAATACATAGTTGCTAATTCGTTGTGTTAAATTCTGTTACAATAACTGGTGTGCTTTCAGTTTCTTGGCAGGACGCTGACCCACAGGGCGGGTGGCACTGAGGCTGGTGTTTGCCTGGGTGCAGACTCTGGGTACCAGAGAATGTAATTTTAATGGATGGCTATTGAGTACTATATGGAAATGAGAACAAGCCATCCACAGCTACACACACCGACAGGATCAAAATAACAAACACAATAACAAATAGGCTGAGTGACAGCAGCCACAGATGTCTATACCACATGCTTCCATCTACACAAAATTCAAAACGAGGCAAAATGAACCTGTGCTACTAAAAATCAGGATGGAGGGCACCTGGGTGGCTCAGTGGGTTAAAGCCTCTGCCTTTGGCTCAGGTCATGATCCCAAGGTCCTGGGATCGAGCCCCGCATCATTGGGCTCTCTGCTCAGGGGGGAGCCTGCTTCCTCCTCTCTCTCTCTGCCTGCCTCTCTGCCTACTTGTGATCTCTGTCTGTCAAATAAATAAATAAATAATTCAAAAAAAATACTTAATCACATCTGCCAAGTCCCTTTTGCTATGTTCACAGGTGCCAGGGAGTAGCACATGGACCTCTATGGGGTGCCATCATTCTTTCTACTGTCATCTTCTGTGTTTTCTTCTAGAAGCTTTATAATTTTAGATTTTATATCTTAATTTTATAATTATATCTAAAATTTTATAATTTTACATCTCTGGCCCATCTCAAATGAACTTTTGTATATTGTGTGAAGTAGAGGACAAGGTCCTTTTTTTTTTTTTTTTAATGTTTGTTGAAAATACTCTAAAAAAAAGATTTCCCTGGGGTGCCTGGCTGGCTGAGTTGGTAGAGCATGCAACTCTTGATCTCAGGGTTGTAGATTTGAGCCCCACATTGGGTATAGAGATTACTTAAAAATAAAATCTTTTAAAAAATGATTTATATTTTCCCCCTGAACTGTTTTGGCTCTTCTATTGCAAAGGAATTGACATATATGTGTAGGTTTATTTCTGTACTCTCCGTTCTGTTTCATTGATATGTACGTTTATCTTTGTGCCAATACCACACTGTCTTTTTTTTTAAGATTTTTTTATTTATTTGACAGACAGAGATCACAAGTAGAGGCTTTTTCACAAAGGCAGAGGCTTTAACCCACTGAGCCACCCAGGCGCCCCTGTGATCAAGTATCTTGAGGTGGGGAGATAAGCCTGGGTTTTCCAGGTGGGCCCAGTGTCATCACAAGGGTCGTTATAAGGAAGAGCAACGCAGGAGAGTCAGAGAAGTGAGGACGGAAGCAGATGTTAGAGTATTGTCATCACTGCCTTTGAAGACGGAAGGGGCCACAGGCCAAGAAATGCAGGCAGCCTCTAGAAGTTGCGGTAGGTAAGGAAATGGATCCTCCCCTAGGCCCTCCAGAAGAAAGCCAGCCCTGTCAACACTAAGATTTTAGCCCACTGAAACAGAACTCTAAGAAAGTAAGTTTGTGTTATAGCTTTAAGCCACTGAGTTTGTGTCATTTGTTAGAGCAGCGATAAGAAATTAATACAGAGAGTATCATGACTTTGGAACAGATATTCCTTATAGAACCCAAAAGGCGCTTAGGAGTAAGAAAGAAAAGAAAAGAGGAGAAACATAGAAAGAGGGAGAGAAGAAGGGAGGGAGGAAGGAAGAAAGAGAGAAAGAAACTTAAAAAAACAAAAACAAAAAAACACCTTGATTGGACTTCATCAGCTCAATCAAAAGGCACTGTTAAGATAATGGAAAGGTCAGTACACGGACCACAATGAGCACTGAGTGAGGCACAGAGTGTTGAATCATTACCCTGCCTGCACACTTGAAACTAGTAACACTGTATGGTAACTATACTTCAATTAAAAATTTTTTTAAAGGGACGCCTGGGTGGCTCAGTTGGTTGGACGACTGCCTTCGGCTCAGGTCATGATCCCGGAGGCCCGGGATCGAGTCCCGCATCGGGCTCCCAGCTCCACGGGGAGTCTGCTTCTCCCTCTGACCTTCTCCTCGCTCATGCTCTCTCACTGCCTCTCTCTCAAATAAAGAAATAAAATCTTTAAAAAAAAAAAATTAAAAAAAAAATTTTTTTTAAAGATAATGAAAAGGCAAGTCACAGATTGGGGGAAAATCTGCAACACGTGTATCTGAAAAAAAAAAAAGAAAGAAAGAAAAAAATAAACAAGCCCATGATTAACATCCAGGACAAAAACAAAAACAAAAACAAACCACAACCCAATAAAAAACAAGAAAAAGACCTGAATAGACACTTCATAAAATAAGATAAATGAATGGCTAGTAAGTACATGAAAAGTTACATGATGTCATTACTTGTCAGGAGAATGCAACTTAAAGCCAAGATAAAATACCACCACGTGCCATCTGAATGGCTGAAATTTAAGAAATTAACAATTGGCAACATCACGGACAGGTAAGGATATGGAACAACTAGAACTCTCAGCTTCCGCTGAGGGGAACGTAAAATGGTACAACCACTTTGGAAACTGTCAAGTCCAGTAAGGTTAAGACATCCATTCATCCTAAGAGAACGTAATTGCACTCGTAGGTATTCACCCAGAAGAGATCTCCATGCAGAGGCTTGTACAAAAATGTTCACAGCAGCTTGTGCCCACCCACAAGAGAATGGAGAAAGAAACTGTGGTCTCAGCAATATGGAAGAATCTCGAAAATCAGGACATGGTGAAAAAAGCCAGCCATAAAAAAAGAGCAAATTCCATTTATATGAAATTCTACCGCTGGCAAAACTAGTCTGTAGGGACCGAAGAGACCAGAGGCTGCCTGAGCTGGCAAAGGTTGGGGGATGGGGTGTGACTGCAAAGGGGTGCAAGCGACCTCCCCAGGATGCTGGTAATGCTCCGTGTCTTGACTTGGGGGCCGGTTACACAGGTGCATACAGTTGTCAGAACTCCTTGACCTGTACGCTAAGATCTGTGCATTTTACTGTATGCAAAATATACTTCAACTAAAAACAATTTCTCGCTGCAAGGAAAAAACTCATCTTGTAGAAAACTGGTTTACTGTTTACTTAAATTGGAAACTTGCTTTTTCAAGTAGGTTTATTTCTACCCCAAGACATTCTGTGGGTTAAACAGCTGGCTAACTATGGTCTCACCAACACAGCTCTAATGAATTCAACCCGTAGGAAAAAGATCGTACCAACTTTTAAAATATTTCTAACAGGACGCCTGGGTGGCTCAGTTGGTTGGACGACTGCCTTCGGCTCAGGTCATGATCCCGGAGACCCAGGATCGAGTCCCGCATCAGGCTCCCAGCTCCATGGGGAGTCTGCTTCTCCCTCTGACCTTCTCCTCGCTCATGCTCTCTCACTGCCTCTCTCTCAAATAAATAAATAAAATCTTTAAAAATATATATATATTTCTAACAGAGCAGGGCACCTGGATGGCTCAGTCAGTTAAGAGGTGACTTCTGATTCTGGCTCAGGTCATAGTTTCAGGGTCCTGGGACAGAGCCCCATGTCGGGCTCCAAGCTAAGCAGGGAGTCTGCTGGAGATTCTTTCCTTCTCCCTCTGCCCCCAGCTCTTCATGCTGGCACATTCTTTCTCCCAAATAAATAAAATAAAATAGGGGTGTCTGGGTGGCTCAGTCGGTTAAGCATCTGCCTTCAGCTCAGGTCATGATCTGGGGTCCTGGGATCGAGCCCATGCCAGGCTCGCTGCTCAGCGGGAAGTCTGCTTCTCCCTCTCCCTCTGTCCCCCCCCCCCACTCTTGTTTTCTCTCTCTCTCAAATAAATGAAAACTTTAAAAAATAAAAAAAATATCTGTAATAGAGCAAAAAGCATCCCTTCTTGTAAACATTTGTCCCATATGCAGTGACTAACAGAGGCATCCCAATCAATTCGGAATCTCAATTTGCCAGGACATCTGTTAGAACCTCGGGGACCAGAGAAGAGCAGTTTTGCTCTCAAGCAGCAGCTGCCCCTTAGACCAGACAAGTACGTCTAGTTTTCCAGGCCCCCGCCCCCGATGCAAACGTGGGTCTCTACCCCGGTGTGCAGTTTTCCACCTGTGCCTGCTCCTCCAGAGGGCAGAGGGCAGTGTGACTCATCTCTACACCAGCCTGGCACCTACCCAAGGGGGCAGGGGGTGATGAGGGCACCTGGGGCAGGGATCAGCATGGGGCCCATCTTAAAACCCTGCTTACCTCGTAGTCTTGCTCCCCAGCACCTCCGGCTGAGCTGCCCACCAGCACCTCCACGAAGGCCGAGCCATCATTGCCGATGTCCACGCTGTGTATCTGTTCCTCCTTCTCCAACTGTGGGAGGGGGAGAGCCACTGTCAGCGCCTGTGCTACCCCTGGCCTCACTGCGGAACCTCGGGAGAAGGATGACCCCCCATCTGGGCTGCCGCATCTCCTCGTAATGTCAGCTCAGTGACTGTGGGGGCCAGGGCGAGGGGTGTCACCGTGTCTCCCGCATGTAGCACAGGGCATGGCCCAGAGTTGGAACTCAGAAAATCTTCCCTGGATGAATGCATAAGCCCCCACGCTTGCCTCCCCAATGCCTCCAGACTCTGCCAGATCCGTGTGGAACCTGCCACCTTGGAGCTCTCCTTGACACCACCTGCCAGGCTTCCAACTTCACTCAAATAATCATGCGTGCAAATGTCACATTTGTCCCGTCTCCCTGGTCACACAGGACTCTGAGGAAGCTCCCTCAGGGTACCGCCTGGTGCGGTTTTGCTCACCACGGATTCCTGGGTTTGAATCCCAGCTCTGCCATACACTGCCGAAATGGCCATGTCAGCCAATCTCTTGGAGCCTCGGTATCCTCATCTGTAAAATGGGGAAAATCCCCAACTCCAGGAGTACACACGCAAATACCAGGCCACGCTGCACAGCATGTAGGAGGCACCATGCCTGGTCGGTCAGGAGACACTGTCAGTCAATCCTCCATAATTACTTTTTTTTAAAGATTTTATTTATTTATTTATTTGACAGAGAGAGATCACAAGTAAGCAGAGAGGCAGGCAGAGAGCCTGATGCAGGGCTTGATCCCAGGACCCTGGGATCACGACCTGAGCCGAAGGCAGAGATTTAACCCACTGAGCCACCCAGGCACCCCACCGTAATTACTTTCTGAAGGAAGAAAAGAGTAATCTATGTGGAGGAAGGCTCCCCGCCAAGGCTCTGCCATTCCTGTCTTGACAGTTAAAGGCACAGAAAGCCATGTAAGGATGGAAGGCAGTTAGGAACGGCTGACCCAAGTCTGCTCTCCAGTTTCGGGCTCTTCTCTTTGGCTTCTAGAATGACAAGCCATCGCAGCTCTCAAAGGTACCTAGTCCACTGCCCCAGGAGCATCAGACGCTCCAGACGGCCCTATCACCCACCATCGAGAGGTCACCCAGACTTTGCCTACATGCTGCCACAAACAGGAACATCCCTACATGGGAGGAAGGAGCCTGGACTTCGGGGTAGGCGAGCTTGGGTTCAAATCCAACCCTGCCATTTCCAAGCTGTGTAAGCCTGGGGGCCACGCAACCTCTCTGAGTGATGGTTTCCTTTTGTGTGGAATGGATGGGCTGTCATAACCCTCCTCCTGAAAGGAGCTGAGATGACTCACAAAAATAACACTGCAAGAGCACTTGCAGCAAACACTGAAGCACTCACGTTGCAGCAGACACGTAATCCATGCATCTCCTCTCCTCCCAACCGCTCTGTCAGGAGGGGGCTATTATTACCTCCACTTAACACACGAGCGACCGGAGGCAGGAAGCGGTTATGTAACTTCCCCAAGATCGCACAGCTGGTGAGTGGCAGAGTAGGGCCTGGAGCTCAGGCAGGCTGGTTGGAGTCCACATGCACTCCTTTGCCACATCACAGGTACGCTGGGGAACAAGGCGGTACTGAGGGAAAGGGCTCCCCCTGCCTCCACAGCTCTGAACCCTGGGATGGTGCGCGGTGCTGCTCAGATATACAGGTCCTAGTCTGACTTCTCAGCCTCCTGCCACACTTGATGGCTCTCCTCCAGCCGTGCTGGCCTTCCTTCCGTCCCAAGAACAGAATGGCTCCTTTATACCACAGGGCCTTTGCACTTGCCATTCCCCCTGCCTAAACCACTTAATTTCATCATGTCCATAGGGTCCTCTCTGCTGTGTAAAGTGACACCTTCCCAGGTTCTAGGGATCAGGACGTGGACATTTTTTAGAGGCCATGACTCTTATCTATCATGACTGGCTGAGCTCTTTGTGGGCCGGGCATTGCTGAATCCTCACCACACAACTACCTTAGAAGGAAGGGTCTGTTACCTCTCCTGGTGTTACAGATGGGCGAACAGGCTCAGACAGCTTAAAGAAACATTTCACATGTCACACACGGCTAACGACGGAGAAAAATTTGATCCAGCAGCTGCCTGCCTTCAGCTCTACACTCTTTCTCAACTGTCCTATTTCAACCCTCGAGGCAAAAAGCCACGATCTTGGGGTGCCTGGGTGGCTCAGCCACTAAGCGGCTGCCTTCAGCTCAGGTCATGATCCCAGGGTCCTGGGATCGAGCCCCACATCGGGCTCCCTGCTCGGCGGGAAGCCTGCTTCTCCCTCTCCCACTCCCCCTGCTTGTGTTCCTTCTCTCACTGTGTCTCTCTCTGTCAAATAAATAAATAAAATCTTAAAAAAAAAAAAAAGCCACTGTCTTTACCTTTCCTCCGTGACAAAGCACAAAGCTCAATCTGTATTTTGAGTGAATGATTTTTTTCTGCATATATACTTTAAACACGCCCACGTACTGCCTTGTATTTCCTCTTTGTGGTAAAGAATTTCCAACTACACTATTCACACATGGAGACAACCCAAATGTCCATCAGTTTATGAGCGGACATACATCATATGGTGTATTCACCGATGGAACAGAAAAGGCTGACACACGTGACAACATGTAGGAACCAGGAGCGCGTGCTCCGTGAGAGAAACCAGACACAAGGGTCATAGTGTATGATCCAGTTTATGTGAAAGGTCCAGAATGGACAAATCTATAGAGACAGAAAGTGGATCAGAGGTTGCCAGGGGCAGCTTGGGGAGCACGGGAATAAGGAGAGGCTGTTGAATGGTGATGGGGTTTCTTGGGGCGACGAAAGTGCTCTCGACTAGTGGCAGTGACAGCTGAATGCTGTCAAGATGCCAAAACCCACTGAACTTATGCTTTATACGGTTGAGATGGTGAATTTCATGTTATGTCAATTTTATCTTAAAAAAAAAAAAGGTGGGGCGAATGGCCTCAGTTGGTTAAGTGCCTGACTATTGATCTCAGCTCAGGTCTTTATCTTACGGTTGTGAGTTCAAGCCCCACACTGGGCTCCACATTGACTTAAGAAAAAAAAAAAAGGGAGTGTTCGGTGTTTGTGGTTAGGAGATGGGCTCAAGCATGAGATGCCAGTCATCCGTGGCCAGGTTCATGTACACCATTCTCAGGAAGGCATAACTCATGACAGGAAAACAAATGGGGCTGGGAAGGCTCACAAAGTTCCCGAGAGACACTGTGTTAAAAAATTGTTCCATGTCCAGGAAAGGCAAGGTTATGCTCCATTTAAAGGAATCAGGTAGAACTTTACCCAGTACCAGTGGACCTCCAAGATCTATTGTTATTTGAAAGAAAGCGGGGGAGAGGGGGGAGAACGATGCATATACAATGAACTTGGTCGAAAAGGCAGACAAATGTGTTTATGGGGGCTCAGCAATCCCGGAGGGCCAGGTGAGAAACTGCCAACAGTGGCTGCCTGTGGAGGGAGCAGGAGGGGATGGGACCAAGCAAGGAGAGGGGGTGTAAACCCTTTTGTGCCTTTTAAATTTTGTACCATATACATACAATACTCATTCAAAAAGTTAATAAAACTGGGGCATCTGTGTGGCTCAGTTAGTTAAGCATCTGCCTTTGGCTCAGGTCGTGATCCCAGGGTCCTGGGATCGAGACCCTTATAGGGTTCCCTGCTCAGTGGGGGGTCTGCTTCTCCCTCTCCCTCTGCCTCTCCCCCCTGCTCCTTCTCTCTCTCTAATAAATAAATAAAATCTTTTTTTAAAAAAAGTTACTAAAACTGCAGTGGTTTTCTCCAGCTATTGAGTACTATATGGAAATGAGAACAAGCCATCCACAGCTACACACACCGACAGGATCAAAATAACAAACACAATAACAAATAGGCTGAGTGACAGCAGCCACAGATGTCTATACCACATGCTTCCATCTACACAAAATTCAAAACGAGGCAAAATGAACCTGTGCTACTAAAAATCAGGATGGAGGGCACCTGGGTGGCTCAGTGGGTTAAAGCCTCTGCCTTCGGCTCAGGTCATGATCCCAGGGTCCTGGGATCGAGTCCCGCATCGGGCTCTCTGCTCAGCGGGGAGCCTGCTTCCCTTCCTCTCTCTCTTGCCTGCCTCTCTGCCTGCTTGTGATCTGTCAAATAAATAAATAAAATCTTAAAAAATAAAAAAATAAAATAAAAATCAGGATGGTGGTTACCCTGTGGGGGGCAGTGACAGGAAGGAGGGCGGGGGGCCTGGGCCCCTCCTGTGACTCGGGGGTGGGTGGGGAGTACATAGGTTGCAGTCTGGGAGGATTCGCTGAACCGTGCCCTTCGCTGTACACCTGTTACACATTAAATAAACAAAGAACAGCTTAAAACACCACGAGGGCAAACTGAGTGGTCAGAGAGCCACTGAGAAACCACCACGAAACGTGCGCCACCTTGCTGCTAGGCATTTCTTCTGAAGAGCACACGTCAGTGGGGCCACAGAGCTACCTGGACCTTGTCCCAGCCATGCCCTCCGGCCCCGGAGCAGTGAGCCGAGAGGCTGGAACTCCCCTCCAGGAGCCGCTGATGGGTTAGCCACGGAGCCTCCATCGTCAGCGGCGGCAAACAAAAGAGGTGTGTGTGGCCGTCACGAGCAGGGGGTTGCACCCTGTGTGGCAATCCAGATGTTGCATTACAGAGTTGGGAGGAAAACAATACAGGGCAGAAAGCTCCCCGGGTTAGTCCACAGGCGTCGGTGTCCGGACACGTCTGCCTTTCCACTCGCTTGACAAGAACCAGAATTAGCGTTAGGCGAATTCGGAGTCACACTGCATACTGGGCATCGCCAAACACAATCAGATCGCCCCAAGTGTCTCTCACGTGGGATAAATTAACAGCTGCTGTGATGCACTTGCTCCGTGTGCTTTATTCTCAACAAGGGAAGCAGGATTCTGTGAGAAGCTAAGTCCACTTCTGGACGTCCTTCGCTCAAAGCCCTTCAGCTCCCAACTCATCCAGAGTAAAAGCTCAAGTGCTCAAGTACTCACAGGGGCTCTTGGGCCATCAGCGTATTGGGGGCCCTCTAACCCTGCCCCATTAGCTCATCTCTCCTCCCTCCTCCCCTGCCCAACTCCACTAGGCCCACACTGGGCTCCTTGCTGTTCCTCCAGCACAGCAAGCTGCCTCCGAGTCTGTTTCCTCCCCAGATCTCTACGTAGCTCACTCTGCTCAATGACACCTGCTCAGAGAGGCCTACCTGGATCCCAGGTCATGATCTCAGGGTCCTGGGATCGAGCCCTACATCGGGCTCCCTGCTCAGTGGGGAGTCTGCTTCTCCCTCTACCTCTGTACCTCCCCCAACTCGTGCTCTCTGTCTCTCAAATAAACAAATAAAATCTTAAAAAAAAACAAAAAAACAAAAAAACAACCAGGCACCTGGGTGGCTCTGTGGGTTGAGCAGCTGCCTTTAGCTCAGGTCATGATCCTGGAGTACCAAGATCGAGTCCCTCATCGGGCTCCCAGCTCTATGGGGAGTTTGCTTCTCCCTCTGACCGTCTCCTCTCTCATGCTCTCTCTCTCAAATAAATATTTAAAAATAATAATAAAAGAAAAAAGAAAAAAAGAAAAACCTCTTGCCATTGCCTCCTCCCCCAGCTGGAGCATTCCCCTCTCCTCTCAAGGTTTTAATTTTCCTCCGCAGCACTCACCATCCATCTGACATGCTTTCCACATTGGTTTGTCAGTCTTTCCCTCCTAACGTGAAAGCTCCACAGAACTAACATATTTTGGTCTCATGCGTCTTCATACAGCCCCAGGACCCAAAACAGTGCTTGGCCTATAGAAGATGCTTTATAATTACTCAGTGGATGAATGAACACGAGAATCCATTCACTCTGAAGTCTACAGGTCCTGCCCGCCTGCTGACAACTTCCACACCTCTGTCTTCATCTAGGTCCTGTTCCGATTTCTGACTGCAGCCTAGACCCCGGGTGTCCCAAAGTCACGGCCCACCTGGACATCCCAACTGAAGGTATCACCTTTTCAAGCTGCTACTTCTCTGGGTTTCCCATTTCAGTGACAGGTACAATATTTCCCAGGTCTCAATATTTCCCACAGAGAGCCCTGTGCTTCGCTCTGGCCCCTCTGGTTCCCGCATCCCTGTCACGTCTCTCCTGCTCTGGTCTCTCTGCTCCCATTGCAACTGGGGTACAGAATGGAATGTGATTCTCCCAGGGTCACCTGATCCTAAGAGAGCCCCGGAGAATCATCACCCAGTAATAAAAACACGAATCCCTCCCTTTATACAAACATCCACCTGTTGACAGAGCACGTTTACAGACATTATGTCACCACATTTTCACAATGACCCTGGGCTCAGATCTCATTATTCCCAATGGACAGGTGAGAAAACAGGTTCAGAGAAATGAAAAAATGTGCCCGAGGTCACAGAATGAGTAAGAGGGAGAGACGGGGACTTGAACCCAGGTCCCAAGACTAAATTGTGAGCAACCTGTACCCTCCCTCAGTTTATATATTTATTTGTCTGTTTGTTTTGTACCTCCCTCAGTTTAAAACACTGGCTCTTAGCCAAGTGCCATAACCAATCTGGGACTCAGTTTCCTCATCTCTCAATGGAGATAATACTAAACTCTAGGTCATGGGGTCTTTACAGATTCAATGTGAGGTGATCCACGTGAATGTTCAAAACCAGAACTGGCAATTTCAATATTGAATCAAGGCCAGCTCTCATTATTATTACTCTGCTAAGGACTGAGGAGATGTTTAAATGTCTAAAATCAGAAAGTCTTATAGGACTGCATATTTTTCTGGGGGAGAGAATCCTCAGCTTCTCTCTAATTCTAAAAAGGCTCCGTGAGCCCAGACTTTTTCGGAACCACTGGCCGAGAGAGGGACCAAGAAAATGTTTGACACAATCACGTAAGCCTTGCTCTGCAACATCCCTCCCCAAAGACCCTTCCGTTCAGAAGGAGTAGTGTCAAGATCAAGAAAGCCAGTGTGTGAACACAAAGCAGTGTGACAAAGTGTCCAGAGCACCATTGTGGGTCTGAGCCTTAGCACGCCCTGACTGATGGTGATAAGGGCCCCTGCATCACACCAAGCTTGTGAACAGCGACACCATCCAGGCCGGTACGCAGCACAGAGCAGATGCTTCAAACACACTTAGCTCTGTCCTCCCACCAGTTTCTTATCCGTGACAGGAACAGCCCCGTTTGGAATTCTGTAACCATCTGGGGTCAAACCACGCTTTCCTCCGTGCCTCCCTCCAACTTCACAGCATTGGGATGAAGAGTGGGTGAGAGCACTCAGAAGAACCTGGCAAGCATTCTAGAATGGCACTTAGCCTGGCCATGTCACTCCTCCCCCACTCCTGCTTCAGTTTCCCCATCTTTAAAATGGGGCTGATGGGTTTCCATGATCTTCCGAAACACCTTCCAACCCTGAGCCCACTGACTTCAGAAGGCAGGATACTGAAAATTATTCACTATGTTCCAGGTGAGGAAACTGAGGCCCAGAAAGTAAAAGCAACCTACCCGGGCCACACATTGATTCCTATGGTCATCCTGGCCTAGTCCTGGAACCACCTTTGTCCTCTGCTAAGGGGCACAGCAATCACACTGCCCATTTTCCAGGTAAGGAAGCTGAAGTCCAGAAGGGAGAGTGTCGTAACCCACTGCCAGTTGGCTCACGAGCAGTGCTGGACCCTGAGTCTCCAGACTCCTATAGGAAGGAGACAGGGGGAGGGCAGGATCACCTGGAGCACCACCGAGATGGTCTTCTCGCCTGCCTTGGCTGCTCGCCATTTTCGGTAAGTGTCCGCCTTGAGAAGGTTTTCTGCACAGTGGGTCTGGAGATAAGCGTGGAAAAGGGAAAGTAAGGGTACAGGGAAGAGAGCTCGGTCCCCGACTCTCAGATTATTCCTTTGAGTCCTCCCGAGCCCTCTGCACTCCCCCAGATTTAAAAGTCCCCGTTAATCCCACCACACCCTGCCTCGAGTCCCCCTGTAACATTTTCTCCTGGATGCTCCCCAGTTCCTCCTTTCCTGACCGGAAGTTCCCCTAGTCCACATCTCTCCCAGAATTCCCTCATAGTCTCCTGGAATTCCCGCACGACCCGCCACAGACTTCCGTGAAGTTCCCTTTCACACTCCTAAAGTTCCTGTGGTTCCCCCGCATGGATTCCCTGACGTCTTCCAACCTCCCCCCAAGCCAGCTCCTCACCAAGTCCTGGCTACTGCAGGACACCACATGGCGGAGACGGATCTCCGGCATGTCAACGTCTTGGGCTTCGCCTGGCGAGAAGGATGAAAGAAGGTCCGAGTTTGGGGGGCGTTCGGGGCAGGGTGGGGGGGGCGTTCGGGGCGGGGTGGGGGGGGTGGTAACTCCGGGCGCGGGCTGAAGTGCGCAAGCGCACAGGCCTCGGGCCTTTCAAACCGCGGCGCGCCGGCTCTCGCGTCGACGCCGCGCAGGCCCAGTAGCGCCTCTCCAGAGCGAGGCTCTTAGTTTCCTAGCAACGGGCTTTCCTCTAAGCCCCGCCTCCCGTCGACGTTCACACGCTGCTTTCTGGGAGCCTGGCAACAGGAGCGGCCTCCGGGATTGGCCCCTAGAAAAAATTCGCCATTCTCATTGGACGACGCAGTCACCGCCCAAACTGAAGCCTTAGGAGCACGCAGACCTGACTGGTTTTTCCCAGGGAACCTGGTGCATACCGCTACGGGATCCTCTGCAGCGGTTCCTACTGTTACACTCTTCCAGCTACCCCACAGCCATGCACATACGAACAAAATATCCGATCTCTCCAGGGTTATGCCTGAGGCTAAGAAAGAGTAGATCAAAGACCTAAATAAGACCCAAAGTATACATCCAAACCAGATACACCCAAGCTAGAATGCTTTCACCGATGCCTCAGTTTCCCAATATGTGACCTGTGGTCATCTGTCTCCTACCACGCCCGCCCCTGCCTGTTGACAGGCATCCCTCTGTTCGGTCCCCGTGAGACCCAAAGGTGCAGCCCCAGGCAGGGTTGGAGCTGGGGACAGCCCAAACACAGAACAGGGAATATAGCCAAGCGCACGAAGGAGGAAGAGAGACAGGGCGCCTAGTTCCCCGCAGAACGAGCCTGGACATGCTGGGCGCTCCCAAATAGGGCCCCACCCACGCTGGGTGCCTCCTTGGAAAGAGAGAGAAGAGAGAGGGGATCTCAGTCCTAGCAGCCACCCTACACCTACAGGGAATCAAGTGACCCGACTCTGACCTTGGACTTCAGGCCAGAAAACAGAGAAGTGACTTTCTGGGCCTTGATGGAAGAGGCGGCTAGAAGCCTAGAGTCCTGGGGTCCCTGCAGAGCAGGTGGCTGAGCATGAGATGCCCATGCCCCTTTTGGATTCTCATCCCATATCCCCAACCCAGAGCCAAAGTCCTGCCCTGAGATCTGACCTCAGCTATTTCTCACCCCAGGGTGAAGGTGGATCCAGACCCGCCCCTCCTCAGCTTCCTATAAGGGCTGGGGACCTGGGACTACAGGTTCACTCACCATGAGGACTCCCGTGAAACCGGTGACCTTCCTGCTGGCCTTCACACTGCTCTGCACCCTCCTGGGTCTGGGTAAGTGACGAGGGGTTTGGACCATAAGGACAGTGAGAGAGTACGCAGCAAGGTCCTGGAGGGGGAAAGAGGTGGTGTCCTGGGAATTCAGATTCAAGGTGAAGGCAGAGTGTAAAGAAAGAGAAAGCCTGGGGCCCCAAAGGAAGAAAAGCTCAAAAGCTCATGGGACTGGATTCCCTGAGAAAAGAGGAAGCTTGGTGGGCTCTGAATCCTCTTTTCCCCAAGCAAGTTCTCAAAATAAGACATGATATCTAGGAATTGGACGACAGCATGACTAGAAAGGGGGAATAAGTTGAGGGGCGGGCATCATGGGGGAGAAGAGATTTCCTTTCTCCCTGGATTCTAGAATTCAGACTCCCAGCCCCCCTTCCTTTAGATGCGGGAGTTCAGACAAGCTCCACCTTCCCCAGGACCCAGGTGTCTGGGCCCCCCGTTGCCTCCTCTCTTAGGACCAAGGAGTCCATCCACTCTGCCTTCCTCGTCTTGACTCTCCCTTCTTGATCTGGGATGAAGACCCCAGCCTCAGATTCTCCTGCCTGAGCTCTTACCATTCCCAATACCTACACCTGTTCTCATGTCCAATAAACAGCTGGACCATGGGGCACCTGGGTGGCTCAGTCGTTAAGCATATGACTTCGGCCCAGGTCAGGATCCCAGGGTCCTGGGATCGAGCCCCGCATTGGGCTCCCTGATCAGCGGGGAGCCTGCTTCTCCCTCTCCCACTGTTCCTGCTTGTGTTCCTTCTCTTGCTGTGTCTCTGTCAAATAAATAAATAAAATCTTTTTTAAAAAGAGAGAAGGAAAGAAACAGCTGGTCCTGAAGCTTCACAAAAGCCCATGGAAACCTTTGCCAGGACCCCTCCCTGTCCCCGGAGCCTTCTCAGAGGACCCTAGCGTCCCAAGTCCCCAGCCTTGTAATTAGGTAAACAGGCTCCCTGGTGGAGTCGCTTCCTGCCCCTGGAAACAGCTTTGCTGGCTTCGCCGCCGCGTCCCAGCCAGAGCACTGGACAGTTCCCTGGACAGCCATCAGTGCTCCACCCATGAACAATTAGGGAGACACCTGTCCCTCCTCCCTCAGGACTCCAAATCCGGCCCCCTTTGCCCCATCTCCCTCTGGACTCTGAAGTCACACTCATGGTCCGCTGGCCACACCCCTCATGTTGACGGCCTGGCCCTCTACACTGCAGGGTCCCCGCTGAGCTGTGAAGTGTGCAGGGGCTCCGGGCCCACTTGCCGCGGGAAAATGAAGGTGTGCGAGGCCGGCCAGGACGCATGCGTGGTCATCGTCGGGGAGTCGTGCACAAGTACGAGGAGGGCCTGGCGTCCCCCGCTGGGGAGGTGGTGGTGCCTTCAAGGGTGAAGATAGCTCCGTGCCAAGGGAGGGATCATCACGGCGCTCATGTGGGAGGTCAGGGAAGAGGGAAAGACGGATCTTGAGGTAGTGCGTGGAAGGAAGCGAATTCAATGGGAGGACAGAAACCATTGTTCTCAGGGATTTCGGGAAAGGAGACTCTCCAAAATGTTAGATGGGGGTGGGGTGGGGGTGGGGGCAGATATAGAGACTTTGTTAGGCGGGAGGAAGCGAGGAAAGAAAAAGACATGGGGGGGATGCCTGGGTGGCTCAGTTGGTTAAGCAGCTGCCTTCGGCTCAGGTCATGATCCTAGCGTCCTGGGATCGAGTCCCACATCGGGCTCCTTGCTCGGCGGGGAGCCTGCTTCTCCCTCTGCCTCTGCCTGCCACTCTGTCTGCCTGTGCTTGCTCTCTCTCCCTCTCTCTCTGACAAATAAATAAATAAAATCTTAAAAA
>PISX010022201.1:0-32164 GCA_004024625.1 Mellivora capensis
GTGGACCCTGCCTCAGAAATAATGGATGCCAGAACTAGAACATACTCAGGTCCTGCTTTCTAGTTCTACCTCTCACCATTGATGTATCTAAATGTTGGCTTTACCATCAATCTCTAAAGACAGCTTTCTTCAATGTCAGGAACCATGGCCATCCGTCCTGGAATCTCTAGTGGGTATGAATTTCAAGACTCAAATTAAAATTCTTTAACTTTCTCTCAGAACAGATGGTTTCATGCCAAAACTAGTTAACAATAAAGAGAGAAGAAAGACAGGTGGATAGCTTCTTTGGAAGCATTTATTGTGGCTTTTCTTCCCACCCTGTTGTGACCTATGGAAGAAAAGGAGACTGGAAGCAAGTCAAGCCCACATGTCCCCTGAGGTCCTGGGAGCCCTCACAGTATTCCTCACAGTAGTCCAGGTGGGTCCAAGTTCCATGAAGCTGCCCCACATTAGGGTGGCCTAGGAAAGACTTTTACATACTTGGTTGGGTATATAAATCCAAAAACCCTTAGCCAAGACCTTTGCTTTTCTGATTTTAGAAACATAATATAGAGTATATACCATGTAGTATATATCACTCCCAGTGGGGTGTGAAGCCACACTCAGTAGTCAAACTCATTAACTGTTCTATGGTAAAACATACATATATTCACACTTTTAAGATAAATGATGTTTATAAAGATCCTCTTGTTAGGTCAGGTCAGCCTTTCCTGCTAAATGCATAATGTATTACCTTTTGGTTTTTAAAATTTGAGAATTTCAGAATAAGGGATAAGAGATTGTGGACCTGTATGGGATATGGAAAATGATAACTAATGCCTGGGCTATTGGTTCTCAGTGTTAAAGACTGTCTGAAGGGAGTTGGAGTCTGTGATTAATTGAGCTTGTGTCATGTGCTTACTCTTGTATCCCATGCCTCTACCTTACCAATGCCATGCCTCCACCATCAGGTACACCACACCCTTTCCCAATATTTCCTGTCTTGCTGCTACCATCTGCTGAAGAATCTACTTTCAAAAATGAGGTGACACTTACAATGGATTGTCCACCTCCCAGCAGAAGATCATCCCATCTGGCCCTACTTTCCTGTTTCCCTAGGTTCTCATTAGATGTCCACAATCTCAGGGCTTTTTTATCCACCTGGACTCTCGTCCCCATAAAGATCAAAATATTCCCTAATCAAACCTGATTTCCCATTTTTTCAAACTCTTTCACCATGCGCATTGAAACTCATGGGCCTCTATTAGCAAATTCCCCCCAATTCTTGACAACTGAATGTTTCCCTCTCCTTACTCTGGTGAAGGCAGGCTCTTCCTGAGGATAACTTCTCTCATCCCCACAGTCCTCTCAAGTTATATATTTATCTTGCCCTGCGTGCAGAAAATGTCCTTACTCCTCTTGCCATTTTCAGACCTTCATTCCTCCCATATAAGCACACACACACACATACACACACAGCTTCTTTGAAACTTAAGCACCACACTGAAGCATCTGTTGCTTCTCCTTATTGGAGTCATCAAAAAGTCTTTGGATTACTCCTCGTCATTCCCTTTCTCTCCCTCTTACTACTCCTACAACCCTTGATGATTCCAGCTTTCATATAGATGATACCTCCAGGACTTTTACATCTCAATTTTTCAGTCTTCTCATCTCCACTTACTTTGGCCACCCAACCTCTACTTATCCTCACTTTATTCTTGTCATTACCATTTCCCAAACTCTTTCATAATCTGTGTTTCAAATTTCCCATTCTCCAACCACAGTCTCCCGGCCTTTCTCCCTCTGTACTCTAATACCACCGATTCTTAGACCACATTGAGGTCTCTAACCCTGCCATTGTTTCATGATCCAGTTGTACCCCAACCTCCTTCATTAGATTCCATGCTCCACTATTGTAAACATTCCTTCACAGATATAGTCAACTCGTTTGCTCCTTTCTTCCTTTCAGGTCATACTCACCTGGAAAAAAAAAACTCAGTCCTGGTTAAATCCAACTTTCTGCCTGCTCCATACACACAGAGCTGAAAGTGGTCAGAGAAAAAGCATGCAGTTGGGATGACTTGTCTCTATTTAGTCACTCCAGTGAGCCTATAGTGCTGTTTGTCACTCCTACCACCTTCCCTTAGTCAGCTCACTCCCCACTCAATGATGAGTAATTCACACCTTCTTTTCTCTTCTCAAGTTGCCCACCCTCTTCCCATTCCTACTCTAAACTGAAGACCTTGCCTGTTATTTCATGGAGAAAATAGAAATAATCAAAAGAGAACTTTCATATGCCTCCATATGTTTTTCTCACCCTCTCATACTCATGCTTACTTTTTTTTTTATCCTATGTGGTCTTTCATTTCAACTTTTCTATGGGTATTTAATTCAGTCTCTTCTTTCTGAAGATCAGTCATTCCAATCTCACTTTTTCACTAAATTCCACCATAGCCACCTCAAACAGGTAACTTCAGCCCCTAAGACCACTTGACTTGTTTCTCCAACTTCATATTTGCAGTATGAAAACCTGATTGGCCCACCATGGGTCAAGTGTTCACCTCCAATCAGCTGTGGCCATGGAAGAGGGTTTAAACTTCATGTGAGACCCTTATAAAGAGACCATGCTCTGAAAAGTTGGTGTAGGGTAATTAAAAATGTAAGACAAGGGAGAAAAAAGGAGAAGAAAAATAGAGGACAACAAACAGCCAAAAACAAGCAAAGTAGAAAACCCCTCTTAAATTCTGTCTTTCACTGGGAGGGGGGAGGCATACATGAATATAACAAGACATTTAAAAATTTAGAGAACAGGGGCACTTGGGTGGCTCAGTGGGTTAAGCCTCTGCCTTCAGCTCAGGTCATGTCCTGGGACCGAACCCCATGTCAGGCTCTATGCTCAGCAGGGAGCCTGCTTCCCTGCCTCTCTCTGCCTACTTGTGATCTCTCTCTTTCTCTCTGTCAAATAAGTAAATAAAATCTTTAAAAAAAGATTTAGAGAACAGGATTTACAGAAACTAGTGAGAAAAAGGGAGATAGCATTATAAGAGGAGTCTGAAAAAAGCATGGGTATACTGGCACACATATTTTGCTCTGTGTCTGGTAGACAGTAAGAGTCCCAGAGCCCAGAACTGGCCCTACTAATATTTATAACATAGTATGTAACCTGGTACCCACTATTTGCTGGACTGGATAGAATCTCCTGGAAGACAATAGGGGCAAAAAATGACAGCGTCATGAGCACTATAATTCTCCTCATCTATTGACAGGCAGAATTCAAGGTTTCCCGGAGACTCAAATTTTTCTCTACCACTGAGTATTGTGAGGAATTATGAAGAGAAATCTTTATTTGGGTGACATTTGGTCACATAATGCACAATGGCTTCATCTACGGCTTTGCAAAAGATTTAGACATGCCCTTCAACTGCCTGTTTCTTATATTATCTTTCTCTAAAAGCCAAGGGCATATAGCACTACATCATAACTCCAAAAGGGCATTTCCATGGAGTGATGAGCTAATATGGTAGAGTGGGTTGCTTTCTGACCAAAGGCAGGAAGAAAGCTGAGAAAATCTGGGGATGTGTCACTGAGCTATCGGTGGTGGACTAGGAGACAAAGAGGTAAATCACAATCACCTGGGAGAATTTTTCAAAATGTAAATCTTCCTTCCACCATGATTCTAATATTACTGGGTCCCTGAGAATAGATAAGGGTAAGGAAGGATCAGAAAGAATTTTTAAAAATACATCTCTCTCTCCCTTCCTCTCCCCCTCACTGTCTTGAATACCAATGACCTAGAAGGATGCATTTGTATTTGATATGTCTTTCTCAAATATCAGTATACATCTTATGTATGCATATATGTATATATTTATATGCCATCTCATTCCAGAAAGGATGGCAGATGGCTTACAAAGCTACATTAAAAAAAGAGCATAAAAAATAGAAGCAAAATACCAAGGAGGAAAAAAAAGTTGAAAATTTAAATGTGAGTAGCCCTAAGTGCATTTTCAGAGTTCATTTGGCTTTGATTCAAGAGATGCAGAGCTTACTGAAAGGAGACACAAGGGTTGAATGCAAACTTGGTGTTCAAGGAGCACATGAGTTTTAGGTGTTGGAGAAAATGATCATCTGTTACCTCACTTGAGTTTTCACAGAATGGAAGCAGTCTTACCTAAAAGGGAGGTGGGCAGCAAGAGTCACATTTTGTAAAATCAGGAGTGTTTCAGTGTTCCCCAGGAGAAAGCCTGGACAGGATAAAAGTTAGAATTTATAGAGTTAGCAGGCAAGGTCAAGAATTGTTATTGTTAGTTGGTCTTCTTATTACCTCTCCTAACCAGGAGAGATGCCTCAGATTGAGGGACCTGGAATGCAGCCTTTTATATTCAGATTCCATCTTGACCAATGGTTGAATTACAGTTGTCTGGGTTTTCCTAATCCTGATTCTATTTTAATAATTTTGCTTACTACACACAACAAATTTGTACTTGGAACATGACCAGGCATTTATGTAAGATCTCATGATAGGACTGAAAATGGTGGTATATGTGTGGAATGTTGGGGCTGGAAAGGCACAGGTGAAGGAGGGTAGAATATCAGTTAATTCCATCCCTGGATAATAATTATTATAGCTAATATTACTCAGGACTTGTTCAGTGCTGGATATACAAAATAAACCAATCATGGATATGCCTTAATGCTTCAGAAAGAGTACTTTCTGGTTCTCTCCATGATTGCAGATCCTTCAAGTAGTTATCATAAAGAATGGCATATGGGTATTAAATATATAGTTTGCTGATTATACAAAATTCAGGATATATAGAGAGAAATTAACAAACTAAAAGCCAAAATGCTCTCAAAAGTATTCATACAAAAAGGATGAGAAGAAGTTTTTCTTTCATGGCTAAGTCAAATGAAAGGATTAGATACTGACTATTTATTAAATGTCTACTATACGACAAGCTCTTTACAATCTCTCTATTTTTACAACTTCCATGAAGAAGCACCTATTCAAAAAGGAAGAAACTGGAATCCAAGCTACTTTCCCTACAGAAAGGAAGGAATATGAACAGACTCCAAGTAACAATAGTATCCCTTCCCAATTCTGTCATCTATTCACCTCAATGCTGAAGGCTAATAATGCAAAGATAAACTAATTAAGGGAAAGAATAGCTGGCTTGCTAGTTAGGAGGGATACCTTGCTAATCTGTCTGGAATCCAGTAGAATATATGTCTTGATATAAATGGTGACCAATAAGGTCATTAAATCATGTTGATTCTCTATCCTACTTTTTTTTTAAAAGATTTTATTTATTTACTTGGCAGACAGAGATCACAAGTAGGCAGAGAGACAGGCAGAGAGAGATGAGGAAACGGGCTCCCCGCTGAGCAGAGAGCCCGATGTGGGGCTCGATCCCAGGACCCTGGGATCACAACCTGAGCTGAAGGCAGAGGCTTTAATCCACGGAGCCATCCAGGTGCCCCAATTCTCTATCCTACTTTTCTCCTCCACTCCCTCTCCACTCATACCTTAGTTCAGGTGGAAGAAATGTAAACTTGAATCAGGCTTAATTTGCTGGTAAGGGCTCTATAATGGGTAGTTTTATGTATCAACTTGACTGGGCCACAAGGTGCCCAGATATTTGTTCAAACATTATTCTAGGTGTTTCTGTGATGATGTTTGTGGATGAGATTAACATTTAATTCAGCAAACTGAGTAAATCGGGCTGCCTTCCTAATGTGAGTAGACAACCTGTAATCAGCTGAAGGGCTGTATGGATCATAAAGGCTGACCTCAGTAGGGAAGAGTTCACCTGCCTGAGAGCCTTCAAACTAGATATCAACTCTTTCCTGTCTTCATACTTGAAGTGAAATGTCAATTCTTCCTGGGTATCAAGTCTGCCCACCTTCAGAATAGAACTAAACCATCACCCTTCCTGGGTCTCCAGCTTGCCAACTCACCTTGCAGATCTTGGGACTGCCTAAACTCCGTAAGTACATGATCCAATTCCTTATAATAATACATTTCTTTATCTATATATGTGTGTATATGTGTATACATCTGATTAGTTCTCTTAAGAACTCTAAAATGGGCTTACTGAACAGAGAATCCATATTTGATGATTTAGTTCAAGGAGATGGGAATATGGGAATAGCTCCAATATTTTGCTTGGTTAACCAAAATATGTATCCAAAGGTGGTCTACAGTAAATTAAGATGAAATACAAAAGCTTCCTTGGTGTACTATATACAAAGGTATTCGAAGGCCTAAGGAGATTAGAAAACTAGAATGAACTAATCATGGAAGACCTCATCCATTCTGGAAGGGCCCAGAGGACACACCCTTCACTAAGGCTATAATAAATTCATGAGGGGACCTTCTCCCCCAGCATCCTTGAAATATTTGGTGGTGGTTGTTCCCTGAAAGTCAGATATTAGGGTGTTAATTGCGATTCCTAAATGCAAAAGGAATGATAGAATTCCATGGGACCAAGTGACAGAAGAGTCAAAGCAGTAATCAAAACAGTCTGGCTCACAGAGCTCTTTGGCATTGGCTGGTTTATTATGCTTTTCTTAGTACTAAAATAGAGAACCTATTAAAGTCTTATTTTATCTGTATAGGCAGAAAGGCTCTAGGTCTAGTGAACAGAAATCTGGCTTATGTCACCAAACTAGAAAGTCACAACCTCTCAATCAAGTCCCAGACTTGAGCCAATTTACCAGCTCAGAGGCAGTGGTCCTTGAAGAAAAAGCCTGTTACACAGTCAAAAATTTATATTGTTTACCTCCCTTCCTGCCTCCTCCAAAAGGACTTGTGACTATTTTCCAGGGTGACTGTGCATTAAGGAAGGAGAAACAATCAGACTCTTCAGGTATTGTGGGACACAGGGTCTGAATTGGCACTAATTCCTGAAGTTTGAAGTCTCACTGTGGTCTGCCAGCTGGAGTAGGGGGTTATGAAGGTCAAATGTCTAATGGCCTTTTCCCTCAGATCCATCTCATAGTGGGCCCAGTGGGTCCCAGAAACCAACCTATGGTTATTTTCCCAGTTCTGAAGTGCATTGTTGAATAGAGGTACTCAGCAGAATCCATACATGAGTTCCCTAATCTATAGAGTGAGGACTATTATGGTAGGAAAGGCCAGGTGGGAAGCACTAGTATTCTCTACCTAGGGAAATAATAAACCAAAAAAGATTCCACATTTCTGGAGAGATTGAAGAGATTAATGTCGCCATCAGGAACTTGAGAGATGGTGAGTACCGCTTCCAAATCTTTGTACAACTGGCCTATAATAGTGTGCCTATGAGGAAGAAAGCTGGGCACTTTTCACCACACTTAATCAGGTGATGACTTCTTTTGTAGCTCTTCTTCTAGATGTGGTTTTGTTGTTGGAGGAAATCAACACATCTCCTGGGACCTGGCATATGCAGCTATTGGTCAAATGCCCTTTTCTCTATAACTATTAATAAGATCATCAGAACTAGTTTTTCAGCTGAGAAGGCCAACAATTCACCCTCACTGTTCTATAGAAATTCTCCAGTCTTATCCTGTAATCTAGTCCCTAGGGACATGACCACCTGGGCAAGATGGTGTAATGGTCTTTTGAAGACTCAGTTACAGCTCTGGGTAGGTGGTAAAATATTGAAGGGAAGGAATAATCTCCTCTAGGAAGCAGAATGTGCTCTGAATCAGCATAGGGTTCTATTTCTCCACAGCCAGGATCCATAGGTTTAGAAGGTAAATGGAAATAGTATCACTTATTAAGACTCCTAGTGATCCACTAGTCAAATTTTGCTTTCTGTCTCTTTAACTTTAGATTCTGCTGGGCTAGTGGTCTTAGTTCCAAAGGGAGAGATGCTTCCACTAGCAGCACAACAGTGATTCCAATGAACTGGACCGCCATCTGACCATTTGGAGCTTCTTGTGCAAGTGAATCAACAGGCCAGAAAAAGGTGGGTGGAGAGAGTTACTTTATGGATTGGGGTAATTGATCCTGCCTTTCAAAGGAAAACTGGGTTGCTACTATGCAGGGATGGTCAGGAGGAATATATCTGGATTGCAGATAATCCTCTGAGCCACTTCTTAGGATTTCCGTGCTCTGAATTAAATTCAACAATGCAATTCAGGCAGGACTTCTAAAGGCCCAGACCCTTCAGCAATGAAGGTTTGGGTCACCCACCACTGTTCAAGGAAGCTCAATAAGCTGAGGTGAGTGTTGAAGGCAAAAATATGGGATGTAGTTGAAGAATGTAGCTGGAAAAGTCAGCCATGACTCTGACCAATTGCATACAAGACTATAATAGCTATGAATAGTCCTTATTTTAGTACCAATGTTCAGACACATATTAACTGAATATTTTTCTTTCTCTCTGTCTACCCCTTGTCATCTTACACTGCTATATTAATAGATATTACCTTTTACTTTAGTATTTAAAACAGAAGATATGAAAGGGGGAGTATGAATCTTCTAGGGGAAGAATAAACATTACCAGAGCCAAAAAAAAGAACTTTATATCCTCTTTCAGAGAAAGAGTTTTCTGTTTGCACACTGGGTAGTTGTATGTTAGGTGGGAGCATGACTTTGTTATTGTCTTTATTTGGAGAATAAGTATAGTTTCAGGAGTGTATATGAGCACCAAGTGGTCAAGAAGAGGACTATGGTGGCCTTGTAATATAGCACTTGATTAGGCTGAGAAACCCTTTCTGGAATTCCCTCTCTTGAGTGTTTGTGGTTAGGATGAACCACAACAGCCATTCTTGTGGGAGACTGGGGTGGGGTGGGTGCTGGCAATGGAAGGGAAGGGTCAGGTGCTTTGCAGCTTGCACATGTTCTCACTCATCCGCTGGTTCATCCCACTGGTGTGAGGGAGCAGTCAGAACTCTTCTAGCATCCCCTAAATCCTTTTTCACCTTATGCAATTCTTGGACCATATGTGTGTTTCACTACTAGATGGCGAGCCTGAGCTTCTCCAGGTACCCACACCACCAAGGCCAGAGGCAACAAGAACTGACATGTGTTTCAGTTCGTCCCATAGGGTCCTGCTCCGGCTCAAGGGCTCCAGCTTGTCCCTGTTCACTTGTACTTTACATTCAGATAAATTTATATGTATATATAAAGTATTAAAGGTATTTGACGTCTTTGACTTTATGTGGAACAAGACAGTTTCCATTATTTATTGGTAATGTCATATATATATTCCCCTAGTGGTTTTGCTTCTGATTGAATCCTGACTGGTCTGATATCAGAGATGGGGGGGTTCTTGGCTCTGGAGACCTCAACCACCAGCCGGTGCCAGGTTCTTGACTTTGCCAGAGAAAGAATTCAAGGATGAGTCAGTGTAAGTATATCAGAAGCAGCTTTGTTGCAAAGCAAAAGTACACGGTAGAGAGGAGGAAGTGCGGGTACACTCAGAGAGAGGATCTGAGTCTCCCTGGGTGCATATGGGGCTTTGACTCTTAAAGGTAGTTATAATTTGGGCACGGAAGAGTCACACGAGGTTCTGGGAACAGGCAGGGAATTCCAAGAAGTCCGCAAATCATCACGCATGCTCCATGTTCGCTACGGTACTCAGGCACAGTCTGATCTTTCTTTCTTTCTTTCTTTCTTTCTTTCTTTCTTTCTTTCTTTCTTTCTTTCTTTTTTATTTCTTTTCAGCGTAACAGTATTCATTGTTTTTGCACCACACCCAGTGCTCCATGGCAATACGTGCCCTCCTTAATCCCCACCAGTCTGATTTTTCTGACCAAGACTTCAAATATACTCTAAATACACTATTGTCCTTCTAGCGCCCCCAGTGGAGGGGTCATTCTCGGTCACTTGCAAGCTAACCAGGTCTGTGTGCACATGTGTGCTGTGGATTTGAGCAACAACAGGATTTTTGTGGCTCACGAGAAACTGCAGGGGTCTCCTAAGGCTGCCTGATGGCCACAAACACTGTCAGGTGTCAGACTCAGTTCCCAGTTTGCTGTTCCTCCTGCATTTACCCAGAATTTCCCTATTCTACCTGCTTCAGTTACCTAAGTCTGGCTCAAAGGATTAGAGACTCATGACCATCAGGTACACATCTCCATCAGGTACACAACCAGGAAGACTTTGAAAAGCTCCCTTCCTCGGCAACTGCCACCATAAAACCCTCAGCTTTGTGTTTAAAGGAGGAAGACTTCACAGCTCCTGGTCTCTTCTTCTAGGCTGATCTTTCTCCCCATTGCACCATCTCAGGGAAAGGTTTGTGAGAGGGATGATTCCAGAGCAAGAAAGACTGAGGAAATGAGAAGTGACTGCCAAGACCCTTGAACTGTGTCCCAGGACTAGAATAACCATACATCAGCCATGCTTTTCAAGGACCCAAGATTCCTTCCTTATCTCTGCCCATCTTGGGAAAATGTGATTTCCTGCTCCTTCCCAGTGAACCATGAACCCTCCTCCAGCCTTTCACTAAGAAGCACATATTCCTGTCATGTGAAACTACACATATTCTTGCTTTTGTCTGAGAAATATCTGTGAGTTCCCATTCTGAAAGCCTTCTGTCCTGCCATCAACCGCCTCTGTGTCTTCTCTGTAAACCCCACCTCTCCCCCACACTAGCAGTTGCCATGACTGTTCCCGAAGGGCTGATAACATCGTCCTCTACCTTTAGTCATCCCTATAATTTCAGGTATTTCCTCTCCCAGAGCTATTTTTCTAGTGTGGCTCAGGAGCAGGAATGGAGACAGAGACTTCCACTCAGAGGTAAAGGGAAAAGCAGAGCTCTTCCCCTCCCTGCCCCCTCACTCTGGGTGTCAGAGATGAGTGATAGGAACCCTTCTCTCACCAGACTTCTCTACCACCTTGAATCCCATACACTTCTTCCTACCAGACAGTGCCACCCCTGAGTCATAACCAGGGGAACCTGGTCTCAGTGAGCCACACTGCAGCCTGAACCCAAAGGGGCTTGAGAGACTGGCCGGAGTGAGAGGTGAAGTCAGGAGTCAAGGTGAGACCAAAGTCAAGAGCCCTATTTGCAGGGTAAATCCTTACTACTGACTTGCTTAGCATATAAGAGCCATTAAAAATACCCTTACCTCCTATAACAGAAAGTATATATAAGATGTTCATCTCAAGCACTCTTTAGAATACTAAAAATGCCAAATAAGATGAGTGTTCAGTAATAGGATATTGAGCAGCTATGAAAAATCATGTTTTTGCTATTTTCAGTAAAAAAGAAGTGGCCACAAAATACTAAATCTTTTTTTTTTTGAGAGTAACAGGATGATATAAGACCATTTGTTTATTTGCTTTAAATTTTAAATTATTTACTTTGTCCCCCCCACCCTCGTTCCCTCCGTCAAAAGTCTCAAGCCCTTAGCAATGATTTCCTTTGGGGATCACTTTTGGAAAGGAGAAAATTTCTCTTTCCCGTTATCTACAATTCTGAATCCTTGGGTTTACTTAACCACAATTATTATTGTAATTAAAAAAGAAGGATTAAAAATAATGGTTTTGAAGACTGGGAAACAACAGAAAATATTTATGATACAAGGTTAATTTTTAAAAGCAGGATGCAGAAAATGTAAAGGCTAAAACCACTCAAAATGTTACGATGAAAACGGAGGGGGAAGAGAAGATGTTGGAAGGGAGGAAAAATAAATCAACACACAAATGCAGATCATTTGAGGGTATTAATATTAGAGGTGAGTTAGGTCTTCCAGGATACTTTTTGTATTCTCAAAACTCCTAAATTTGGATGATTTTTTTAAATCAAAAAAGGTAGACACTATTTATTTTTATAGTCAGGCTTTGTACTAATATATCGTGAGGCACTATGCCAGGGCAGCTGTGTGGAGTTCACATTTTCTTAGTTTTTATCTCCAAACCGAAATTCTTCAGGGACAGTTTTTCCCATGGATGCTGCAGTAGCTGTGCTCTTGTGGCAAAAGTAAGGAACAAAACTTGGAACTGTCTGCCCAGGAAGCAGTTTCATGGGCCACCTGGACTGTTGGCTGCCTGGTCAACAATTCCAGTTGTTAGGGAGAGCTTCGGCCTCCATCTTTTCAATTAACTGGTTGTTAATTAACTTCCTCTTAGGAAGACCCTTTTTTTATTTTTAATCCAGTTCTCTAGTTCATTTTTGCTTTGAAACATCATTCTCTTTATCTTACCAATAATAAATATTGAGTGGACTGTATTTAACTCACTGCCCAAAAAGCAAAGTCAATAGCGGAGTCAGAAACAGACACCCAGCCCAATTACTCCCCCATTTATTCAAGCTCCTAGTGTGTGCCAGTCATCATTGACACTAAGGATGTAAAAATTACGCTGGCATAATCCTTGTCCTTTGGGTGTTCATAATAGGTAGGTTGGAAAAGGGAAGGGGAGCCAGGGAGAAGGAAACAGTTTTAAAAGTAAGGGGAGTCACCAGTAGTGATGCCAATGAGCAAAGGAAAACCATAGTTATTGCCATAGAAACAGGGAGAAAACGTAGAATAGGACAGTGGAGGAAAGCAGGGCTTGAGCTTGCCCATTTTCTGAAAAGTGTGGTCCCAGGGCCAACAGCAGCAGCATCTCCTAGGGCCTTATTAGAAATTCATATCACTGGGTCCTACCCCAATCTCCTGGAAATCAGAAACTCTGTCGGGGGGACCCAACCATCTGCATTTCCACACCTCCTCCTCCTTCCCTTCCTCCAGTCTCCTCAGCCCACCCCCACTCCCCACCACCACTAGAGTGAGATTCTAACACCTGCTAAAGCTTGAGGACCACTGATGTCAAGTTCAGTGAGTGGCAGATTCTAAATAACTGAGGAAGGCAAACCCACAGCAGAAAACCTGGCACAGATAAATCCCTGGCACCCCGTGGAAAGGCATCCATGATAGAGACCCTCTCAAGATAAGCTCCCCCCAAATGCCCTGCTCCAGTTGGAAATTGAAATCTGGGGCCACTTATGATATGCTAGTTCCAAAGGTAAGTTAAATGCCTATTGGAACGACTCCGAGCAAGTACCCTATCATCTGTATTTCAGCCATTCCCCAGAGAGCTGAGCTCAACAACAGCCAAAGTCCATGAATCTAGAGAACCATGTAAATTCCAGCCTGCACAGGTGGTAGGATGTGATAAGTGCTTTATTAGAAATGTGAACACAATGCCACGGAGCCCACAGGAAGCATCCCTGCTGCCTGGAGACAGTTAAAAGGAGGCATTACCGACAGAGAGCATTTAATATGGAGCTTCCATAACCAGTAGAATTTTGCCAGGTAGAGGAAGGCTCTGGAGAAAAGTTTAGGGAGGTCTCAATAGCCTCTGGGTACGAGGGAAGGTTAGAAACGTAAACCTTGGAAGAGCCCAGGGCCCAGCCAAGGATAAACTTGCTTCTGTTGAAAGTGGAGACCTTGCAAGGTTTGGAAGCGGAGAAACCATGTGTTGAAATCCACAAATAGATCATCTTGTGCAGGTGGCAACGGGTTGTAGAGGGGCCAGTTAAATGAGATTCTGAGTGATTATTTTTAGTGCTTTGTATTTTTTTCTACCACAAATGTCTTTTAACCACCACTTCCTCTATAATTAAGAAGTGTGGCCTTGGGGCACCTGGGTGGCTCAGGTGGGTAAGCGTTTGCCTTTAGCTCAGGTCATGGTCCCAGGGTCCTGGGATCGAGCCCTACATCAGGCTCCAGGTGCAGTGGGAGCCTGCTTCTCCCTCTCCTGCTGCTCCCCCTTCTTGTGCTTGCTCTCTCTCTCTCTCTCTCTCTCTGTGTGTCAGATAAAAATCTTAAAAAAAAAAAAAAAAGAAAGAACTGGAAGTGACTCAGGGCATAGGTGCCCTGGAGACCCAGACAGAGGAGACAAGAGCAGGGATCAGGACCACAAGTAGAGCGATAGCACTGGCCAAGAGGAGGGTCCCTTTGCCCTTTAAGATCAGGAAGAAAGGATACAAATTCATGAAATGTAAATTTTTGAAGTGGAGTCCAGTCAAGATCTTTTGTAGCCGAGGCCTCTGTTTCCTTAGTGGTGAGAACAGCAATGTCATCACCTGAGAATCCAGAGTCAGGGCTGGAGGTGGGAGCTGGGGGAACTGCCAAGGTTTGGCACAAGTAACGGCCAACACCTCCCACAGTGTGTGTTATGTATCAGGCACAGTCCTAGGTGTGAGCGTTTTACATAGATTCATTGAATCTTCACAGGGACATCAGGAGGTAGACACCATTATTATCAGACCCATTTTGCAGAAGAGAACACTGAGGCCCCAGAGAGGTACAATCATGCAGGTAGTAGGAGCCAAAGGTAGGAGTGGAGCCCAGGCAGTCACAAACGGGTGCCAGGCTTCGGAGAAGGAATACCCAAGGATGACTGAAAGGTCAGAAAGTAGTAGTGAAAGGTCACATGAGTTTAAAAGCCATCTCTGGGGGGGCTCCTGCCTGACGCAGTCCGTTAGGTGTCAGACTCTTGAATGCAGTTTGGGTCATGATCTCAGGGTCCCCGGATCGAGCCCTGCGTGGGGCTCCACGCTCAGAGCAGAGTGTGCTTGAGGTTCTCTCTCTCCCTCTACCCCTCCGCCTCCTCCTGTGCTTGCTCGCTCTCTCGAAAATAAATAAATACATCTTAAAAAACGAAAAAATAAAAAACCCATGTCTGTGCCACGGCTACCGTGCGAAGCCCTTTGGCCCGCGGGCACAGAGAGAAGGGCTGTGGCTATTCTCTGGAGGGAGGCCTTCCAGGGCCACCGTCAGCGTCGCCGTGGGCTGCGTCCACAGCTGGCCCCCGGGCCCCTGAGGCCTGTGAGAAAGCCTGGGCAGGCTCGTTCCTGCGTTCCTGCGCGGAAGGCGGCTTGTGGGCTGCGGGTGCCCCGCTGAGCCGCAGGCCTCCTCCCGCAGAGCGGGGAGCTGCGGTGGGAAGGCGGCCGCTTCCCCGCCCCAGTCCCAGCCTCCGCCGAAATGCCGAACTGGAAGTTCTTCAAGTATCTGGGGGAAGAGCAGCTGCCAACTAAGCTGAATCAAAGGATCTAAAAATAGTTAAAGAAAACACAAAGACAGAATGTGAAAATCAGATTATTTGGAAAGCCAAGCCAAACTTAGGAAAACTACAAGATGGGAGGGGAGCAAGAAAACAGAACGGTGGCCTCCGTCCCAGGGGACAGTGGCAGCCCTGATCGTTGTCTCTCTGCTTAGCTGTGCTCTCTCCAGGGATCCTTGGCACTAGAAATTCTCAGGTCGTCCTAACTGTACCCCAGAGCATTCCCAGCAGATAAGCAAGCTGCGGGGTCTAGTCCTGGGCTTGCATCAAACACAGTCCTGGGCAGGGAGAGGGGTTCCTACACCATTCCCTACCATGGATGGGATGGACCTGCCTTCCACGCAAGAGGAATAAATTGCAAACCCAAAGTGTCTCCCAAAAGTGCCCAGGCCTCTACGACCTGGGCACTTTTGGGAGACACTTTGGGTTTGCAATTTATTCTGCTTGCATGGAAGGGATGTTTGGAGACATATTCCTAGGGGTGTCTCAAAAGGCAACATTTTGGGGCACCCCTAGGGGACCCAGCTGACGTTTGGGTCAGTTAGGATGGATTTGGTGGCCATGTCAGAAACCCCTCCCCAACAGTGACTTTACCCACGTGTATATATTCACCCTGCATTCAGTGCATGGGGGGGCACACCCTCACCGTCTGCCGTGGGAGTTATAATAAAGAAAAGCTCACCGTCTGCTCCGTCTGACTTCTTAATGCCCTGCCCTTCCCAGGGGGCAGTAACATATTTCCCAGCTATGACGCATATCAGTCTTTCTGGCCTCTTCTGTCTTCTGGGGGCCACCTGCCTTCCTTCACTCATGGCCCCTCTGTCCATCTTCAGAGCACATCACTGCAATCTCTGCTTCATTGTCAAGTCTCGTGCCCCCTCCTCTGACTCTCTTGTCTACCTCTTTATGAGGACCCTTATGGTTACATTGGGCCCACCTGGACCATGAAGAGCTGTCTCCCCATCTCAAGGTCCTTAATGCCATCTGCAAAGTTTCTTTTGCCATGTAAGTTAACATATTCAGGTTCTGGGGATTAGGATGTGGACATCCTTAGGGGGACCTTGCTCAGGCTACCACAGGGGCTCAAAAATATTCTTAGCTATGTTCTCTATGCTCTCACACTAAGGAAACAAGCTATCCTTCCCAAAGACTTATGTCAGATAATTCTGGAAATTTCCACATGTGTTCCTAAGCCCTGTCAGCTACCACATGGCAGTTTGGCTGTCCCAGGGCAGATATAATTAGGTTAGTGGTGGCCCTTTAATTTGGGTCACCATAGGGATGCTTCTTGACAGTGTGCATTAGGAGGTTCCCAGAGAAACAGAATCAATAGCATGCATATATATATATATGCATGCTATATATATATATATATATATATATATATATATCCTGATTCTATTGATTCTGTATAGCATATATATATATATATGTATATATATATATGGAGAGAAACAGAGAGAGAGAGATGTTATTTAAAAATAGATCATACAATTATGCAGTCCAACAAGTCCAAAAGCTGCAGAGCCCAGTTTGAGTCCAAAGGCCAAAAGCTGCTATAGAACCAGGAAGAGCCGATGGCCCCATTTAACATGTACCAGGAAGGAGAATTTGCTCTTACTCAGGGAAGGTCTGCCTTTTGGTTTCATTCAGGCCTTCACCTGATTGGATAAGGCCCACCCACATTCAGGAAGTCAATCTGTTTTACTCAGTCTGACAGTTTAAATGTTAATCTCATCCAAAAACAACCTAAAAGAAGAACCCAGAATAATGTTTGATCAGCTATCTGGGCACTTCATGGCACAGGCAAGCTGACACTTAAAATCAAACATCACACGGCAGCAGAAGCAGAGGTGGCAGCTGTCCTGTTCAGGCCCCATTGAGCCCTGCTTGGGTGGGGGTAACCAAGCACTGACACAGCCACTGGTACCCTCTGGTCTGCACTGGGAATGCCCTGAGGCCCCCAACACCATCGCCTAGCAGCACAGTCTACACACCACCTGGAACCAGTGGGCTGCCATAGCCAGCCTGAGGTCCCACAAAGAGGGCAACATCATAACTAGCGCTGTTTGTACCAACCCCTTTATTGGGGATCCCTCTTCCCTGCAGAGGCACACAGCATGGCCCACTTTACTTCATACCCTTCCTTGCTCTTTGAGCCAAACTATGCAGTTAAACTTTCTCTTTCCTCATCTCTCATACCCCTCCCCCACCATCAGCTCTGCTGTGATCAGCCAGCTTGAACACAAAGATAAACACAATCCACAATTTCAACTAGGCTGAAGAGCCTGCTGAAGATCTCAAAGTCTTCAAGAGGGAAGGAATTACTTTCTGATATGAGCAGTGACCTGAGTATCTGGGGGTAGAAAAAAAGTGGGAAGTTGGGGATATGATTGGGGGGGGCAGGTGGGCTCAAGTTATACCAGATAGATCCTGTCCTGTCTAATAGCTGAACAGTTTTCCTAGGAATAATCCCATTTCCCAGCCACCCCCCACAGGAATAATCCCATTTCCCAGCCACCCCCCACAGAACCTATCCTTGGCCAGCCTTGCTGGTCCTGAGTGGCCCTGGAAACCTGAGTGTGCTCCAGCCAGGACTCATCTCCCTCCCCCATCAGTGAAGGCCAAAACTGAAGAACAAAAGAGTGCCTCCCTCAGCCTGACTTATCAATCAGCCCAGCTGATCTGGATAGAGACAGATTTCCCCAGGCCATAGGAAAAAGCATCAATATTTCATAGAAACCTAATCTATTTGAGCTGTGGAGGTTGGATAAGAAAACTCTTGCAGGGAAGAGGGGAGAGGGGAGCAGAATTACCATATGCAGGTGGCCTCCTGGAATTTGAGAGCTTGAAGGCTCCAGAAGAGAGGCTTATGTCTTGGGCCTGGCCTACAGAGGTAGGGGGCAGCAGAGCCCCTGATCAGGCTTCAGGTTCAGGGAGCACAAGATGCTTCCAGGCCCTTAATGGAAACCTTTCAACAGGCTCAAGAAAGGGGCCGATTGGCAGCTCTGCCCCAAACAGACAGCTTGTTTCCCCAAGTTAGCCATAAGTACTCTTGCCTCACAGTGATACAGGATGGCCGCTAAGGGGAAAGGTTGGAATCAGATAGCCCTGGGTCTCAATTCCTGCTTCGCCCTTTGTAAGAAGAAGGAGCGAAGCCAATCACTTTATCTCAGAGTTACGATTATATATCTATAAAGACCTGTCTCATATGAGATTTAATAACAGCATTCGGGAACTAGATTTCTCTTTCTACCTTGTCTTTTTAGCACATAGCTTCCATTCTCAAGGTTACTGATGATCCAGGGCATCCTTGGAGCTTCCACATTGCAGACTAGAGGGAGGAGGAAAGTCAAAATGGGGAGGAAAAAAAGATTAAGAGGTCTTTCCAGCTTATTTAGCTCCTTTTAAGCAGTCTGTCCTGCTCATGTAGCATACATTTATGGTTCTCTTTCAAAGAAGGGAGCCTTGGTCTCCTGACCAAGCTGTAAGGTACAAGGGCACCTGGGAAATATCTTTTTATGGGATTAGTTAAACTAGGTTTATTGCTCACCACTCCCAAATAAAAATCAGGCTCCTGTTACAAGGGAGGAAGGAGAAATGAATGTTTGGGGAGGCAACAGAGAATTGCCACAGAAGCCTCTACCCTCTGGAGTCCTCTCCTAGGTCGCCCCCATGACAGCCATCCTGCTCACTACCCCCTCTCATAAGGACCAGGGGCAGGCTTCCAGAGAGCAGGACTGGAGCTAGGGCACAAAATTTAAGGAGGCCTAACCCTCAGGTTTGTGCCAGGGCTGACACGATATGCTTGTGTGGACCTGGGAGTGAGATCCTCCTTAAACATTGCCTTGCAGGCCTCACCCTAGTCCCAGCTCTGCCTTAGAGTTGTCAGGGAGAAGATCTTTCTTTCTTCTCACCGCATGGTGCAGGGCAACTTCTTCCCATTAAGTCTGGTTATGGACAAACCTTCTATGTGCACCTCAGAATATCAATTAGTTTAGGGTTCTCAGAGATCTCAGGCCTCTTCAGACCTCTACAATACACATATCTCACGCTCATACCCATGCACCCTGTAGAGAACAAAATGGAGTCTCTATGTCAAGTGGGGGCCGGGGTCAAGCAATGACGCAAGCAGTTAAGGTATTGCAGCTACAAGAGCTCGCCGGGACCAACGTCAGCTGACACCCAGAAAGGATAATGAGCAGACCCAGAGGACTCCTTTGAGTCCAGAGACTCAAAACTGATGAAATCCCTTTAAAACAGTAAGGATTGGGGCAGCAAACCTTCAGACTCTTTGGACATGACCCCTCTATGTCTGACCACTTAAAAAAGGCAACAGCCACAGAAAACTCTACCCGATGGATCCCCAAACAGAATCGAGACCCTTCGCTGCTGGAACAACGGAAGCAGCGAGTGCCGAGAGCTGACCCGGACCAGACCGAGGCCTTTCCTCAACTGCGCACCCCCAGACTGACTTCGTGTTTGTTTCGTTCGCTTCCTGTGCCCTTCTATTGTCTTGTTCGTCCTGCTCTGCATGCTGCGTAAGAAGCCACGTGTAATCCCATGGTGAAATGTCATTGGGTCTGGAATCCTGAACCTGCTTGATCATTGTGATTCAGCTTTGCTTTAGTATTGAATAAAGCTGACATCATGGAAAGACACAACTCCTGTGTGCGCCTTCATACACCCATGCCCCCAGAGAAGAGGTGAACGTGTGTGGATGGTCAGGCTGGATGGCGCTTCACCAGAACAGGGAAAGCCAATCGGCCTTGTGGCACAGTTTTTCGTTGCTTTGGATCTCAGATCTGCTGCAGAGGCTCGGGAAGCAAGGGCTGCAGCTGGCATTGTTCCCCCCACCTCCCACCTCTTCTTTGAGTTCTTCCAAGAACATACCAACGACGCTAATGCTAGCATTTCTACACCAGCTGGCCTGAAACAAGTTTGGATATGTTGTGGCTTCCATATACAGTGGGTTAATCTCCCGTCCAATTATAATAATGGTAATAATTGGCCACACTCAGGGAGCTGGCAATTACCACTATTTTTAACTTGCATCACTAAGGCAAATGGCTTTATGTACAGCTGGTTCCAAGAGGACTGAGTTTTCTCCAGCTGGGAAAATCATGTACCAGAGTTACGGCCCATCCCTCTTTCTCTGATATTCTTCTTTCAGTATGGCAGCACCCATGAGTCCCAGGCGTATGGGACCATCAACCTGTTTCTTCCTTCTTGCCCTTTCTTCTCCACTGGTTCTCCAAACCAGTGGAGACTGGTTTTATCCTGTTACTACCAGTGGACGCCCAGTGGCTCTTGAATTCTGAGGCCCACTCCAGGGCCCTAACCTTACCCTACCATTCCCAAAGAATGTGTAGTCCCAGTTTTATTTTGACAATGCTCTTTCTGAACCTGGGTGTGGGTCTACTGGCTCCAGGAGTTTTTCTGACATCATCATGGGCCTGATCTCCTATCTTACAACCTTTGCCAAGAGAGAGAGGAGGTGTTGGCAGAACACGAGGAGGCCCACACCTAATGGGAATCAGGAGGAAGGGAACAGGGCAAAGGAGACATTCAGCTTTCATCTCTTGCCCCATGGATGAGAAGGAGTGGGTCTAGAGAATTCCTTGTGAAGGGCCTGGAAGATTCTGGGGCAGACAAAAGCCTCAGGGGTAGCATGATCCTGCTTTTCACCACCTCCTTCTGTGATGCTTGTGCCTATCTCTTATCTCCCCTTCTAGACCATAAATTCCTTAAAGGCTGAGATTATGTATTTTGCTGTTGTCAGCCAGCACAATTTCTGACACTGTCTATGTCTAGTAAGTATTGTTAAATGAACAAATACCACTGGACACTTCCACAGCCTGGATATGTTCAGACCTTGCCAACTGAGGTTTCAAAATAAGTCACATTAATATCATTCATGTATCGTATATGTCATATTGGAAGGAGCCCATTGACGATTTTCCTCTGTGTTCTCCTCCTTGGGTTGTTATGAACAGATAAAGGAGAGGACAGAAATGGCACTGGGGTGAGGAGAGAAAGGCACTGAACTCTGGTACAGAATTTAAGAGGGCACCAAAAAGCTCTGTGATGAAGATAAATAATTTAATGCACTTGCGTTACTTTCCTGGGGCTGCCTTTAGAAAGTCCACAGATTGGGTAGCTCCAAACCTTCACAGTTCTAGAGGCTAGAAGTCAGGAGTCAAGGTGTCAGCAGGGCTGGGCTTCCACCAACAGCTTTAAGGATGAAGCTTGCCTTGCCTCTTCCCAGCTTCTGCTGGTTGCGATAATCTTTGGCGTTCCTTGGCTTCTCACTGTGTCACTCCAGGCTCTGCCTCTGTCTTCACGTGTGGGTCTTCTGTTTGTGTCTCTGTGGATTGTATGGTCCTCCTATAAAAACACAGTCCCTGGACTTAGAGACTGCTCCGCTCCCGTGTGACCGTATCTTAACGGATTACATCCACAAAGACTGTCTCCAAATAAGGTTACATTTTAAGGTTCTGAACTTGAGGGGGGACACCATTCGATCCAATAGGGCAGTATCTTTTAATCAAAATTCATACCAAAAAAAAATCCATGAAGAGTAAAATTCTAAAATTCTAAATAAAGATGGGGTCTACGGCTGCATAGTGTGACATAGCTCCTTCACCTCCTCCCGGGCCCAGCCCTGAGAGAAGAATGTCTGTAAAAAGCCTCCACAACGATGTTGGGGGGTGGGGGGGTTGGCTAGAGAGACACGATCATCATGGATTTCTCCCACCAATTTGCCCTGCGCATATGGTCCTTGAGAACTCTTGTCTATGTCTGGGATTCAACCTCACAGGTGTCAAGGAGCACAAGCTCGGGTGCAAACACTTCCTTCCCCTCTGGTGCCAGCTGGCCATACTGACATGTCCCCCTTCTTAATGAAAGAAAGGCATTTCCGAGAGAGGCAGGGTCCATGCTCTCTGCCAGATGAGATCTAATTATTGCCAGTGAGGGTCTGAGAGAAGAATCACTAATGAGGACAAGAAGAACCCTCCCCAAGGCTCCAGCCCAGCGAGGAATCCTAGGAAAACAGACGTGTGTTGACATGGCGGACCTTTTCCAGAATTTCCAGAGAAGCCTACCTGCCCCTTGACAGAACACACCATTTCTACTTGTCTGTTGGTTTCTCAGCAAGAGAACATAAGAAACAGCACTGCCTGGATGGCAGTGATTCAGAAACTAGGTCATAAATATCCTTGAATAAAATTACTAGGGCTAACGGCTGGCAGAGGACACCAGAGCACACAGGTCCCACATGGCTTATTTTTCTTGCCTTTCTGGAGTTGTGGAGATGAAAACAGTGAAATCTTTAAGTCTCTCTCATTATGAACAAGAAAGGCAGATAATTCAGTATTTTTAATATTTATGGAGTTTTAGTATCTGTAAAATTCTGTGAACTTTCTAAATATGATTTCCATGAAATTAAACCTAGGAGGTTGATGCTGAATCATCTTTGTTTTTGAAATGAGGAAAATCTCAGAGAGAGAGAGAGGGATCTGACTCAACCAGTGTTTCCCAGGCCATAAGTGTGGTGTGAGGATTTGAATTTAGGATGTAAGTATTCCTCCAAATGCCCGGAATCTTTTGTCTGGTTCACAGATGACAAACAAAGTAGTGATTCTGATAGATTTGTGATCCTACAGGTTCTTCTGGGAAATTCAAAGACTGAAAACAAATTTTGTTCTACATCACAAGCCTTTGAAATGGGCATTCCATCACCCAGGCAATCCCACTTCAGGGAATTTGCCCCGGGGACACAATGACTAATATACCCAAACTTTATCTATAAGGCTGTTTATACTAGTGTTATGAATGACAGCAGAAAATGAGAAAAAATACCCCAAACAAGGGATGTTTAATCAAATTAATATACACTTATGCTTAAGTTGTCTCAGTCTTTCCAGCTTTGTGTGGTCACCCTATTGTTTAATACTCAAGTAAAATAACTGGACTTCTCATTCCTTGTGACACAGGGATTCCTGGATGTTTCTAATAATTCGTGGGAATAGCTGCAGTGGCCGGAGGGAGCTGACAACCTTGACTCCGGCTGCTCTCAGTGTCTAATGTCTTTTGATCATATTTCTGCCCTCCTTCCACTTTGGTGCAAGCATGAAAACATCCTCCTTCCTTCATTTCTCAAGGCATCAGTGGGGTGTGCAAATGTGTGTGCAATAGTCTTTCCTTGATCTTTATGATAAAAGAAGACAAGACAGAAAAATTAAACTTAAATGTCAAAGTCAGACATCAATATTCCTAAACCACCTTTTGTGCTTCAGGGCAATGAACTCTTTGCTGACCATTTCACCACTCTGTTCTCCGGGCCCACTTCTCCCTGTTAAAGTTCATTTTACTGGTATCCAAGTCCTCCTCTGTTTCCTACGTCCTAGACTGCAACCCCTGACTCCAAACTCCCAAAGTAAGCCAAAACTCTACAACCAGCAACTCAAGGAGACAACTTTTTCACCATTTATCTCCTTCTTCGTCTAAAATTTTGGCTTCGGTGAAGGTGTTACTTCTTGCCTTCGTATAATCAAAAGGCTCATGAAAGTGTTTCTTTTATCCCGATTAAAACAAAATAATAATTTCTCCTTTAAATAAATTGTGCTTCCATGCCCCAGAGAAACCAAGACAAACTGCCAATAGCTCTGAAAATAGCAATGTATTTTCCTTCCCACCACACATTTAATTGAATTCCTCAGAGCCATTAAAAGTCATGTTGTAGAAAAGTATTTAATGACATGGAAACAGTGTTCATGGCATATGGATAAGTGACAAAAAAAAAAGACCCATCACAAAGTACATGTAGCAGAATCCAAATTATGTGAACGTTGTGTATATATTTGATTATGAAAAGAGGGTAAGATTTGGAAACATATTGTTGTGTTTTTCTATTTTGCCTTCCTACATCCATCTGCCTCGGGGCCAGGCATGATTACAGATGCCAAGAGAAAGAATTACTCTTTAGCTTTTGACATTCAAAATAGGCATTTATACCTGAGATGAGCTTGAAAGCTGGGAACTGGGAAAAGAGGGTTATTCAGCACATCAGTGGCTTTGTATAAGGGATTACAGGGAAGAAAAATGGGAGATTTCAGGGAGAAGAAGCTATGCCTCCTGAGCTGGATGGACCACGGGCAGACAGAACCTTCCCCTAGTCTCCTCTGGGTATTCAGATCAGAGATCACTGTGTAAGGCAACCTCAAGGCATATGACCAACAAGACAGAGAGATACACCTGAGTCCAGCAAGCATCCCCTCAGGGTATGGACCCCCAAGTTAGGACACAGACAGGTGACAGCATGAGGGAACCAAGCCAGACAAGAGTAAATAGAGAAATTCAGGGTTCTACGGTAACTATGGGAGCTATGGAAAGACCTAGATAGCAGAGGGAGGCCCTGGCCCCTGGACAATCTGAGAAAGAATAGGATTGTCACAAATGTGTCAGCAGTCACAAATATCAGGGGCAAATGCCTGCAGAATGTCCAAAGGTGAGATCAGGCCAGCTGTCTCTCAGTACCAGCACTCGACACCCAGGGGAACATCAGCACAAGACCAGGTGTCCCTCTAGACCTGTGGACATGGACATGCAGAGCCTGTGTTCTCAGACACCGTCTTGAGAGGAACTGGATAAGGTTGACAGGGAAAAAATCTGAAAGTCTGAGCAATTGTGCCAAGAAGACAAAGTTAAACCTAAATGGACTATATAAAGTATTGGCTTGGATTAAATTTAAACTCCAATGAGCTAAACTGAGAATCTTTTCTGGTGATCCCGTATAGCAGGTGGAGAAGGGGTCAGAGTGGGGCAGTGGTTCAGGGGGTCAGGTGAGTTATAGAGCAGTCATTTGCAGACTTTAGCATACATTAAAATCACCTTGGAGGCTGATTAAATGAGACATCTCTGGGCCCACCTCCAGAGACTATCACTCCCAGGAGGTCTGAGGTAGGGCCTGAAAATTTATATTACCAAGAATTTCCCAAATCATGCCCATGCTGCTAGTCTGAGAATGACACCTCGAAACCCACTCTTCTGGAGAGTCAAGGACTCCATTGCTGTGGCACAGCCAAATGTAGTGATGTTCTGGCTTGTGTGTCTATCTACCTCCCAACCCGTCTATGACATATACCAAGTGGCATGTACCAGTGGTATATATGACATGTGCCAAATGGGACATGTACCAAATGGCAGTGTGGTTGTAACTAGACTGCAGGATTATGGATGACTTATATTTTTCACCTTGTATATTCTGGATTTTTCTAATTACCTAAAATAAGCATGTATTATTTTTGAAATCCCCCTCAATATATCAAAATGAAGCTGACCAAAGGGTCAGACTCTCATTCTTCCTTCCAGGCCTGGGCTGGTCCTTCCCTTACCTGAAGCCTGTTCTGTGAAGACTTTACAGCAAAGACCAGTGTCTTTTATAGACAAAGAAAGCAGTCACGAAGTAGAGGTGATTTAAGTGGTAAAGCAAATCCCACAGGCCCTTATGTATCTCCCTCACCGACCCGCTGTGGTACCAGAAATTGCTCCGTCGACTCATCCCTAAAGAGTTTTTGAAGGTATGCCCTGTTGCTGACTCAGCCTGTGCGTTACCTGGTAAGGATCGCCATTCGCTTTGCAACCAGGAAAGCTTCAGTACAGTGCAACACCCAGAAGGACCACAGGTCTCTAGGAGACAGCAGGAGTCTCAGGGGTCCGGACAGGTGACAGATCGATTTTTCTGGCAAGTTCAGCGCTCTCAGGCCAGCTTAAACAGTAGACAGCTGGGGGCATCCAGGACTCAGCTTGGGGAAAGGAGGGACGGAAAGGAGAGAAGGAATAAAGACTTGCACAAACAGTGTTCAGACTGAGAAGCTCCTGGCCCTGTGGGGCCTCCTGGGAGGCACAGCAGCCCCAGGCTGGGCCTGAGCTGCCTCAGACAGCTGACATGCATGGGGTTTGGCAGGTGGCCTGCCGCAAAGGCCAAGTGGCCAGTACAGGTGGAAGTAGTACATTTCAGGCACCACTAAGTTTGAAAGGCAGTTGGAGTGCTTGTCCTTTGAATATCTTGAGACATCTTATTTTCCTGAGGCAAAACTTTTTGGACAAGATGTACTGGAGTCCCAAATCTGGCTCCTAACAAAAACCGCAGAATGTATGGTGATTCTTTTTGAAAAGAAATCTCGACTTACAGAGACCTGGCTTTCCCCGTGAAAGCACCATGGCCCCACCTTATTTCCAGTCGACTGCCTTAGTTTTAGAAAACTAGCGGAAATACAGATTTCTCAAACTCTGCCTCAGGGGTGTCCCAAGCTTAGAGACTGAGCAGGGTGATGGATAGTTCTGAGCAGACCAAAAGGACCCATTTAGTTAAGGCATTAGACTCTGTCTTGTTTGGCTGTAACACTCTGTTGATGCTATTGCCCTCCCAGCTCGGGAAACAGATCCTTCAGTGGGCGACATTAGCAAGCTGTGCAGTGGTTCCTTTGCTGCCCCGGAGCAAATGCTGCCCCAGAGCTGACAAGCCATGGTCTCTGTAGACGAGGTGATGCATGCATTGCAGACAGGGACACAGGTGGGCAGCTAACTGTACAGCATTTGCCCATTCCCTTGTTATGCCCCCTACTTGTCTGTGAGCTCCTACAGGACGGGGCAGAAATCATGTCTGAATCTTCAATATAAGCATGAATGCCTAGCACTGAGCCTGGTGCATGAGAAAGGACAGCTTGATTAATTAATTAAAGCTATTGACAAATAGCTTGATTAATGTTAATTGAATGAATGTGTGATTCAATAAACACATAATAATTATCATGGCTCCAATAGAGATAGGATTTACTATGTAACCAATAGTATGTTCAGTGATTTACATTTTGTAATTCCATGTAATCCTCCTCACAAATCATTATATAGATAAAAAAATGAGTGGAGATGGGGGAGAAGTAAATAGGAAAAGAAAAAGAAAAGAGGGACGAAGGACGAAGGGAGGGAAGAAAAGGAAGGCTGAAGGGAAGAAGGGGAAAGGGGAAAGGGAATGGAAGAGGAGAGGAAGGAAAAAGGTAGGGTAGAAGAGAGAGAAGGACAGGACAAGGAAGAAAGCAGTGAGGAGAGGTGAAAAAGAGAGAAAGGGAATGAGAAAGAAGGAGGGAGGGAATGGAGGGAGGGAGTGATTTACAGAGACAACAGCTGGCACCTACAAGAGGCTTTGCCCCACGGGAAGCCCTGGTCCAGCACAAGGTCCTGGAGGTTTTTCAGCAGAGCCAGCAGAATGCAGCATCTGGAGGGGCTGACCAGAGGAAACTGGCGCCATGCAAAAACAGTAGTCAGTACCAAGAGTGTGACAAGAGTGAGCTGCTGGACAGCAGGCCCTAGCCAGATGTGAAAACCAAGCAGGTGGGGTTGGTACAAGTCTGTCAGGAAGTAGTGGAGCTGGAGATACTGGTTTAAGAACAATCCGACATTACAGAGAGGCAGGAATCCAGTTCAGGACAGAAGCTAAGGGAGACCAGGTATGGTGCTTGTCAGACTCCTGAGGGAAGATGTTTAATATATGACAGCAAACTCTTCACCTATTGGTTTGTTTTTAAAGTAAGGACTTTCTTGGGGTGCCTGGGTGGCTCAGTCAATTAAGCAGCTGCCTTCAGCTCAGGTCATGATCCCAGGGTCCTGAGATGGAGCCCCACATCCAGCTCCCTGCTCAGCGGAGAGCCTACTTTTCCCTCTCCCTCTGCCTGCCGTTCTCTCTGTCAAATTAATTAACTAATTAATTAAAAAAGAATAGCTTCTAAAGTAAGGACTTTCTGGTTGGGATTAATTTTATTACAAAATAAAACTAAGCACTATAAAATAGATCAAGGTCAAGTGGAACAAAGATCAAAGAATAAAACTCATTAGCTATCATTACCTAGGAGTAAACTTTGTTATTGTTAGATAGATTTCATTTCAGACAACTCTCTAAGCACATCTACACAAAGAAACATAGATAAATAGATGGAGGGACTCACACATGGAGACTTGAACAGACAGGTAGATATTTACTAAATGTTATTTTTAGAGTATTAAAATTCATTTTACTTGATTTTACTTAATTTAAATTTTGCTTAAATTTGTAGCCCAAATTTATACTTCCTCATTATTTGAGAAACCTTAACCTAAAACCGAATTGTGATATTGCTTTAAGGCATTCAGTGGAAGCAAATGCATTTCCTCTCTGAAGAACCCACCTTCATCCCACGTCCCTGAGAATTTCTACAGATTAAACTTCAAGGAAAATGAGTAGCTTAGAATTAAGTGTCACAAAACACAGAGAAAAATAAGGTGCCATCATTGAGAGTAAGCCAAAACAAAAGAGAGCTAAAACAATATGAAATATTTCAGATCTTAGAATTATCAGGCACATAATTTGTAATTATTTTTAATATGTTAAAAGAAATAGAGGGACCCTTGAAAATCAGTAAGGAATTAGAAATATAAAGTATACCCAACCAAGAAGAATCAAATGGAACTTCTAGAAATGAAGACAAAAAAATATAATAATTGAAATTAAAACCTCAGTGACCACAAAACAGATTAGTCACAGCTGAAGAGAGACATAGTGACCTAGAAATAAAGCACAGACAAGAAGATGGAAAAAATTTTTTAAATAATAATATAAATTTAAAAAATGGTTAAAAACATGAAGGATAGAATATGAAGGTACAACATATGTATACTTAGAATTCCAGAAAGGAGAGTGAAGCTGAAGCAATCTTTGAAGAAATAAAAGCTAACATTTTCTAAAGATGATAAATTACTCCTGTATGCAGATTTTAAAAGGAGAATGGATAAAGAGAAATACAGCTTGAGATACAACATAATCAAATGAGAAAATATCCAAAACAAAAAAACATATGATAGAAGTAACCGGGCAGAAAAGACAAATTCATTTCAAAGTAATAAAAGTTGAACTACAAATCTCAACATAAACCAGAATGTAGTGGGATGAGATCCTTCTGTAGTAGAAATAAGCAATTATGTGGTATCTGTAATGTGCCTAGAAACTTTCTAAGGGCTTCACTTGCATTAACCCATTTAATCTTCAAAATCATAATGAGGTAGGTACTACTATTTTACTATTTTCTCATTTTGTACACAAGAAAACTGGAGCAAAAAAACTTAAATAATTTCTCCACATTCATACAGCTATTAACTGTCAGAGTTGGAATTCAAATTAAGTTAGTCTTGTTTCTGAAACTATGCCACTGGCCACTACATTTAACTTAATTTTCTGTGTGAGAGAAATAACTGAATTTTTTGCCTGTAAAAATATCTATCTATAATGAGGCCATAGGCAGTTTCCTCCTCCCTTAATGGCAGGTTATGTAATTCAATTAAAATCTTGAATCTGTAATTAAAAGCTTTCCCACAAGGAAAAGTCCAGGCCCAGATGGCTTCCCTAGGACATTCTACCAGATATTTAATAAAAAATAAACCAAATTTTACACAAAATCTATCAAAGTAAAAAAGGGAACATCCCAAATTCATTTTTTGAGGCTAACATAATCCTGATACCCAAATCTAGCAAGAAGATTACAAGAAAGGAAAATTATAAACCAGTCTTACTCATGAACATAGATGCAAAAATCCTAATCTAAGTATTCACAAACAAAACTCATGAGGACAGTTTGGAAAAATCTGTTCAATTAAAAATGCATTTACTCTGACCTGACAGTAACAGTTCTGGGAATTTGTTCTACAAATTTAACTATGCTCATATAGAATAACAGTGTTCACTATAGTATTCATTACCTCATTGTTTGTATTACTAAAAGATTGAAGACAACCCAAGTTTTTAACAATACAGTCCTCATTAAATCATTGTACATCTATACAGTGGAATATTGTGCAGCTACATTGAAATGAATCATAACAATCTTTATGTATTGATATGAAAAATTATAAGATATACTGTTAAATTTTAATAATCAAAATACAGAACATGTATTTACAGAATACTGGCTGTTGTATAAGGAAAGTAGGAAATAAGAATTTATATTAATAGCTATTTGTATATGAATACTAAGAAACACCAGAAGGTTACAAAAATCATCTTTGTAGGAAAGTTTTTGAGGTGATAGCTTATAGTCAGAAAGAACTTTTGATTGACCTTCCCTTTTTATAATGTATTTTGAATTTTTGAACAATGGAACTATATTATAAAAACTAGATGAAGGGTACCTGAGTGGGAGTTAACCAACCAACTCTTGGTTTCAGCTCAGATCATGATCTCAAAGTCATGAGATCAAAGCCCCATGTCAGTCTCAGTGTGGGGAATCTGCCTAAGACTCTCTCTCACACAGAGGACATTGGGTGAAGGAGAGGAGAAGTGATATGGGGTAAATCAGAGGAGGAGGTGACTGTAGACTCTGAGAAACAAACTGAGAGTTTTGGGGGGAGGCATGGTGGTGGGTATTAAGGAGGGCACATATTGCATGGAGCACTGAGTGTGCTGCATAAACAATGAATCTTGGAACACTGAAAAAATAAAATTAAATTTAAAAAATTAAATTTAATTATTTAAATAAAAAAAGACTCTCTACCCCTCTGCCCCTTGCCCCCACTCTCTAAATAAGTAAATAAATGAATCTTTAATTTTTTAATTAAAAAATAAAAAATAAATGAATAAATATCAAAGAATAATAATGTCTAATGGGAGAGAGTAAAATAAGATTACAATGAAAATACATGACAAAAGCATATAAGGAAATAAGAGCATGACTGGAATTGACATCCATTGTTTGAGACATTGAGCAAACATATTGATTCACTTTGGGATGTAATAAGTTAAGCATTCATGTTTTTCATTCATGTTCATAAGCTTTTAGTAAAAGAAAAATATAGTGTTATTTAACTTCTGAATCCATAAAAGAAAAAAATGGAATTAAAAAAAATATTCAATTTCTCCAAAAGAAGAGAGAAAAACTGCAATGTAAAAGGTACAATAAATACTACACAACATAAATGATGGAAATAACTAAAAATACAATAATAATGCATAAATAGATAGAATGTTCATTAATCCACAGACCATCTGAATTTTTAAAATCTAATTATATACTGTTTATAAGAGCATGTAAATAAAATATGGAGGATGTGGGAAAGTTGAAAAAAAGTAAAAACAATAAAAGCTGTTCCAGGTAAATATTAATTAAAATAAAGCTATTGTACTTATATTAATACCAGAAAATATCAATTTTTAGGTACAAAGCCTTTCTGGAAATAAAGTTTAACTTATAGAACATTTGATATAAAATTGACTTAATTGATGTAATATGCATCTAACAACATAGCCTCAAAAAATATAAAGCAAAATTTGACAGACTGCTAAAAAATATAGATATAGATATATATCTTTTATATCCCACATTGTGAGATACACAACCATAGTGTGAGATTTTAATAAACCTATCAGAAGTTTATGGCTTCAAGCAGACAAAAAATAAGTAAGGATATAGAAGATTTGAACAAGGGGCGCCTGGGTGGCTCAGTGGGTTAAAGCTACTGCCTTTGGCTCAGGTCATGATCCCAGGGTCCTGGGATCGAGCCCCGCATCGGGCTCTCTGCTCAGCAGGGAGCCTGCCTCCTCCTCTCTCTCTGCCTGCCACTCTGCCCACTTGTGATCTCTGTCAAATAAATAAATAAAATATTTTTAAAAAAAAGAAGATTTGAACAACATAAACAATCCTGACCTAATAGGTAACTCTAGACCCAATGATAAGAGAAAACACATGAAGCAACATTAGCATTTGTAGGAATTGACTTAGTACTGCGCCATAAAATACATCTCAGTAAATTCCAAACAACTGTTACCATCAGACTATGCTTTCTTACTACTACACTTATATTAACACAGAAATCCACAACTAAAATGCATACTACATTATAATATCTAAAGAAAATTAATTCCAGTCTTACCTAAACTACCCAAAGTTTATAAAATTAGGATTATACACTCCAACTCATATTATGAGGGGAACATAATTTTTTAAAACAAAACAGGACACTATAAGAAAGTAACATTACAGGGATACTTGGGTGGCTTAGTGGGTCAAAAGCCCTACTCTTGATTTTGGCTCAGGTCATGACCTCAGGTTCATGATCTCAGGGTCCTGAGATCAATCACTCCCTCAGGCTCCACAATGAGCATGGAGTCTGCTTAAAATT
>PISX010022202.1:0-32167 GCA_004024625.1 Mellivora capensis
TTCTTCTTCTTCTTCTTCTTCTTCTTCTTCTTCTTCTTCTTCTTCTTTAAGTAGGCTCCATGCCCAGTATGGAACCCAGCGCAGGGCTTGAACTCACAACATGAGATCAAGACCTGAGCTAAGTGTTGGACACTTAACCAACTCAGCCACCCAGGCTCCCCTCATTGGGATGCTTCTTAATACTTGCATGTTCAATAGGAAAGGTCAGTGTGGGGGAAAGGGTTAATAGCAACCCCAAAAGGCAAGAGGATTAAGGACTAAACCCGTAAAGAATGAAGGTTGGTGTCCCCTCACTAGGTAAAGAATTCCAAGCAGCCAAGGTCTGAATGAAGTCAAGAATAACATGGAGTAGGTAGATGGAGAAGGATATGATAAATATCTGTAATGGCCTTATGATCAGTTATGAAGTTGAGAACTAAGGCTGCTATATTATGTGTATTTTAACGAGTAATTTCAACACCTCCTTTCTTTCTCTGATGTTTTTCATAGAGTTTTGGCAGTGCTTAACTTTATAATTTAATTAAATGGAAACCAGGTTATGAGGAGTCACACTCAGACCCGTCAGTGCTGCATATCCCTTGGAGATCCTAGACTTGATATGGACAACATGGTAGATGGAATTATATTTCCCCTTGCTGGGGAAAGGGTGAGAACATCTTCATTTGTAAGATACATCTTCTGCCTGACATTTTGTTGTGTTGGTCTCAGGCTATTCATAGTGATGCTGTTGGGTAGGAATGCCTGAGGCACTTGTCTAGACCTGTATTACTTTTAGCAAGCCCCCACAGACATTTCCCCACCAGGGCCAGTGCTTGGCTGGATTAGCCCTTGTGATTTTTATTATGATTTCAGGATGCATTTCAGCAAGAAACCATCAGAGAAACTTGAGGAACATGATTTATTACTCACAAGTCCTGGAGGATATACAGCATGCTAGGGGGACATACAGTGAGGTCAGAGGTAAAGGGAGAGAGAGAAAGGACTTCGGGCTCTGCCTTTATTAGAGCCCAGGGGTGGAGTGTCTCAGGTTTCATGGGTTCACTCCTTACTGGCTAATTTAAAGCTTAAAAGTGAGAATTAGGGCATGGGAAGGGAGAAGTGGGGCATTCAAGTGGTCAATTGTCTAGGTTACCCAGGGCTTTCTGAAAGAGGAAACTTTATGGGTAGTGATGGCTCAATTCCATATCTGATTGTTTTCCTAATTCCATATCTGAGTGTTTTCCATACAACTGGCAAAATGTATATTCAAGATGGATGTCTTTCCAAAATGGATGCCTCAGCAATCAAAATCTTAATGCTAGGCACTTACGCTGCAGTTTTGTTAGGTAGAAGCATGAAGTTGTTTTAGAGAGTTAAGTATGGGTGGAAAGATGGGAATGAATGCTGAGTAGCAAAAGGGGTGGACTGTGCTGATGTGGCTCTTATTTATGCCTCACCCTATCCCTTCTCTGATTCCCTTGTCCCCTCCGGCTGCACTTTCCAGACCCTATGTCAATTGGCTTCTGGCTGGGCTTAGCACTACTGGAAACCAGAAAGGAAAATAATGGAGGAAGCCAGGGAATTTCTTCCTCTTCCTCTGTTCTGGGCATCATCTCTGGCAGGGGTCAGGTCTCCTCCATAGACCAACTATGGCATGTACAAACTTTTCTGTATGTGACAGTGTATGCGCACTTCTAAAATGTGCCACTGAAATCTGTCTCTGGATCACTGTTTACTAGATCTGCCAAGAAAAATGGTTGGAAAACACTATTATTTTTAAAAAAGATTTTAATTATTTATTATTTAGAGAGAAAGAGCACGTGTGCACTAATGTATGTGTGATCAGGGAAGGGGCAGAGGGAGAAGGTGAGTGATAATCCCAAGCAGATTCTGTACTAAGTGTGGAGCCCAACACAGGCTGGATCTCACCATCCTGAGATTGTAACCTGAACTGAAATCAACAGTCAAGACACTTGACCGACTGAGCCTCCAGGTGCCCCCTGGAATACTCCATATGATACTCAATGATACAATCTATTAAAGGTGGTTTCCTTTAAGGAACATTAAGGAACAATTGTTCCTTTAAGGAATAATAATATTTCTTTAAGGAACATTATTGATGACATTTCTTCATTTGGTTATTTTTAAAAAGAAAAAAAAGTATACCCCCCTCACCTCTGTTAATACACCGATGAATAGTGCAAACTGTCACCTGGTATTTATTTTCATGAGCCCCTAATTGCAGCTAATCAAGCATTTACCTTGCACTTACAAGCTCTTGCTGCAGGTACATTTTTAGCTATCCTCCATAAAGAAACATAATTGCAGTAGAAACCATAGAAATGAACATAAGAAAAAGTAATAGATGAGAATCATCACTTATTACTTAAGCATAATTCCTTTTTTCTAGCCACATAGAGATCAGGAAGAGAAAACAGCATCTTAAATAGAATTTACAAAGCAGAGAAGCTGTTGACAAGGAGCCTAGATAAAAACACCATGGCATTTGCATGTAATGGAACTGTATCCAGAATGCTAATTTTATTCAATGAATAGAATTATAGATTATTTAATTTGTATTTCTCAAAGAGCAAATCAAATATTATTTTCTTCTCCAAAATGTTTTTATTTCTATGTTAAAGATAAAAGAGTTTCCTTGTCTAGATCAATCTGACTGACCTGCCTTTGCTGTTCAGAAAATTTTTGGTAGGACATACAATAATTTTTAGACTTCATTGTAATCTTAGTGACTGTTAAGGGCAGCCCTCTAATTTAACAGGAAATTGAGACCAAGTGCCTTGGTTAGGTGAATAAGTGGCAGAGCAGAACCACAAAACATTCTCTTGACTTTACCTTCGTGGCTTGCTATACATACAACTGGCTCTCAAACAGTGGTTTAGTCTTCAGATCACACCTACCCTGCCTCAGCATTCCCATTCCTGTGATTCTCTTATGTTCCCTTCTTCAGTTGAAAATCAGCTTATTATCATCTTCCACCTCTCAAATCAAAACTTAGAATCCCCAATTTACTATGCTATTATCTATTGATTTTCTGCTGTGGGAGATACAGTTAGCTGTCTTTTGCTCCTTTTTTAGCCCCCTGATCCTGTCCCCAGCCCCTAACATGCTTATGTTATACTTTTGATTAGAAAATATCAGTTTACATGTGAATGCTTTTCTCAGCTGAGCCATGCGGCATGCTCTGGATACCTTTCTTTCCTGTTCGATTATCTCTTTTCTCTAGAGTTTTATGGTTGTTTGCTTGGGTCTACTTGACACTAGTGTAATTCAAATACTCTAGTAGCTTGTGTAAATCAGCAATTCTCAAACTTTTTGGTCTCAGGATCCCCTTTCACTCATAATATTATGGAGGATACCAAAAAGTTTTCATTAATGTAGGTCATACCCACTGACATGTGCCATATTAGAAACCACATTTATATATAAATATATAATGAAAATATATTTATATATACATTCAAAAACATTAATAAATTTATTTCATAGAAATATAACACTTTTATGAAACATAACTATATTTTTCAAAACAAAATAAATTTAATAAAAAAGAGAGGTATTACTTTATATACTTTCAAGTCTCTTTAATGTTGGGTTTATTAGTAGATAGCCTGCTTCTCATTTGTACTTCTGCATTTAATCTGTCGTATGTATGTTAAGTAGCCTCTGGAAAACTCCACTGTATACTCATGTGAAAATAGTTTGACCTTGCAAATTCCCTGACAGGGTCTTGAGGACCTCCTAGGGTCACTGGACTTCACTTTGAGAATGACTGGTCTACATATATTCAAATGCAACAAGTATTCCAACAATTTAACCTTTTAAAATGGAATTGTTTCTGGATCCTTCTGACTGCTCCAATATGGCCTGGTTTCCAGTGCTCAGCTGTTATCCTGGGATCTGCCTTCACTTCTCTCCAAAGGTAACAACTAGGCCTTTGTTTCATATATCCCAAGGCTTCCTCTTTCTTGTTTTGGTGGAGTATATCCCTCAATAGCTTTCTTTGAAATGATGCATGGGAGACACATTTTCCTAGACCTTGCATATCCAAAAATATGCTACCTTCATACTACATTGAGAATTTGGCTGAATTTAGAAAAACTTGGAAATTATCTTTCCATCATTATTTTGAATGTGTTATTCTCCATAGTCTTTTAACTGCCTATATTGCTATTGATAAATCAATAGCCATTGTGACTCCTGATACTCGTGTTTTACCTGCAGGGAACTTTTAGTGTTTCCTCTTTGTTCCCAGTGTTCTGAAATTTCACAGTGATATGTGTTGGTGTGAGCCCACTATGCTGGCATTTCCTGGGTCCTTTCAATTTGGAAATGCAACTCTTTGTGTGATATTGTGATATAATAAGAAATACATATTTTGTCTTCATTTCTGATTCCTGGCATAAAGCTTTTAAAACCCTTGGAATTTCCTGAGTGGTAAAAGTGAGAGGAGAATCTTTCGTTAATTATAAAACCTCCCTTTCAACCATACCTGAGTTTATGTTAAGGAAGTGACTCTTGAAGGTTGGGGGCTGGTTGCCAGAGGAAGCAACCATGTGATTAGAGGGTTGGAACATTTAGCTTCACTTCCTGACAGGGGTGGGGGAAGGGAAGGAAGGACTAGGAATTGAGTTAAATGTCATGGCCGATTATTTAATTAATCATGTCCACATAATGGATCCTCCATAAAAACCCTAAATGGAAGGGTTTGGAGATCTCCTTATTTGGTGAAGCTGAGAGGGTGGTGCCCCTCAGACTTCATGGGAACAGAAGCTCCTGTGCTTGGGACCCTTCCTGACTTTGCCCTATGTACCTCTTCATCTGGCTGTTTATTTATATGCTTTATAATACATGGGTGATATTGAGTAAAGTGTTTCCCTGAGTTCTGTGAGCCATTATAGCAAACTATTAAACCTGAGGAGAGAGCTGTAGGAACCTCCAGTCTGTAACCAAATCAGACTTATCACTTGTAATTGGTGGCTGAAGTGGGGGGAAGTCCTGTGGGATTCAGTCCTTAGCTCATAGGGTCTGTACTAACTCTAAGTAGGTAGTGTCAGAATAGCTTGGTGGGGAAAAAAAACCTACACATTTGGTGTCAGAAGTGTTTTGAGTAGGGAAAAGGTTTTCCTTTTACTTTCCATCTTGTGAAATTTCCTTGAATCTCTGCTTTGATGATATTCTCAAATCTTTTCTCTTTCTGGAACTATTATTCAGATGTTGGGCCTTCTGAGCTTGTCCTCTAATTCTTGGTCCCTTTTTTCTGTGTCTGATTTATTTTCCATTTCTTTTATTGAATTTTTATTTATTTATTTAATTTGTCTATTTATTTGACAGAGAGCACAAAGCAGGAGAGCAGCAGAGAGAGAGGGAGAAGCAGGCTCTCTGCTGAGCAGGGAAGCCCAAAGTGGGGCTCGATTCCTGGACCCTAGGATCATGATCTGAGCCGAAGGCAGATGCCCAATCAACTGAGCCACCCAGGTGCCCCTTCTGAATTTTTCATAATTTCTTGTAATAGCATTACAGTCCTTGAAAGTTCCTTTTAAAAATAGTGTCTTTATACAAAAATACTAATTCAAAGGATTCATGCTTCCTGGTGTTTATAACAGCATTATCTACAATAACCAAATTATGGAAAGAGCCCAAATGTCCATTGACTGATGAATGGATAAAGAAGATGTGGTGTGTGTATGTATGTATGTGTGTGTGTGTGTACAATGGAATATTACTCAGCCATCAAAAAGAGTGAAATCTTGCCATTTGCAATGATGTGGTTGGAGCTAGAGGGTATTACACTAAATGAAATAAATTGGTCAGAGAAAGAGAAATAACATATGATTTCACTCATGTGAAATTTAAGAAACAAAACAAATGGAAAAAGAGGAAACAAATGGAGAAAAGAGGAAAATCAAGGAACAGACTCCTTTTTAAAAAAAAAAAGATTTTATTTACTTATTTGAGAGAGAGAGAGAGTGCACACATAAGTGGGGGGAAAGGAGCAGAGAAAGAGAGGGACAAAGAGACTCCCCACTGAGCTGGGAACCCAACATGGGGCTCAATCCCAGGACCCTGGGATCATGACCTGAGCCTAAGGCAGACACTTAACTGACTGAGCTACCGAGGTGCTCCCCCAAGGAACAGACTCTTAACTATAGAGAACAAATAGATGATTACCAGAGGGCAGGTGGGTGGGGAGTGGTTCAAATGATGGGGATTAAGGTGATAGGGATTAAGGAGTTGTACTTGTCATGATGAGCACTGGGTGATGTATGGAAGTGTTGAATTGCTGTGTCATACATCTGCAGCTAATATTATACTGTGTGTTAACTAACTGGAATTTAAAAAAAAAATCTTGAAAAAAATAGTGTCTTTATCTTGTTCCATGCCTGTAACATCTTTTCCTAGTATTCTGAGGATATTGATGACATTTTTTTTTCTGTTTTCTTTTCCTTGGAGAATCTGTTTCCTCCAGTTTGCTTTTATCGGTAAGTTTGCTAGTCTCCATCTTTCATGTTAAAAATTCTCCCTAGATGCCTGGCATTCTTGGTTGGTTATGTAGTGGTAGAACAGGAATCCCCCGATTGGCCATATCAAATGGGGGCTTCACTGGAGGATTATCTGGCTGGGTCATTTGTCAAGGAAACTTTAATGTCAGTATCATTAGGTCTTTTTTCCTTTGTTGGTCAGATTCCCCACAGAAGGCCCTTTCAATCTCCTGCTTAGAAGGTTGTAAAAGAAAAATACTCCTTACTGTAGTCTGAATGTCTTTGTCCTCCCAAATCCAAATGTTAAATTCATAATGCCCCATGTGATGGTATTAGGAGGTAGGGTCTTTGGGAGGTGATTAGGTCACAAGGGCAGAGCTCTCATAAATGAGATTAATACCTTTATAAAAGAAGCCCAATAGAGCTTTGCTGTTCCTTCTGTCATGTGAGAATACACTGGAAGGCCTGTGACCTGGAAGTGGGTGCTCACCAGAGTCTAACCATGCTGGTACTCTGATCTCTAGCTTCCACAACTGTAAGAAATAAATTTATGTTGTTTATAAACCACCTAAACTGGCATTTTGTTATGGAAGCTTGATACTCCTTTTTTTTTTTTTTTTTTTTCCTATACTGTTGTCAATTTTGGTCACTAAAATGTGTGGACTTTTTCCCACATCAAGTAATTCTTCTTCAACACTCTGGTGGACCTAATTGGGTGTCCTATGATGTAATTCAATTCCGATGCTATCTACCTGGAGACAGCGTAAGGTCTCACAGGTTGAGGGTTCATTCCCACCAGGCTTCCCCTATTTTGGACACCAGTCACAAGTCCAGGCTGTTACCTGTGCTTCTGACAAGCTATGAATTGAAGGTTCTTATGATCCTTTCCTCATGTTTGATTAGTTTGCTAGGGCCCTTCACAGAACTTAAGAAAGTTTACCTGCTATCATCCATTTATTAAAAGGATACAGTCAGAAGAGAGACGTATGGGGTATTATGCTGAGCGAAATAAGTCAATCGGAGAAAAACAATTATCATATGATCTCTCTGATATGAGGAATTTGAGAGGCAAGGTGGGGGGAGGTAGGGGTCGTGGGGGGAGGGGAGGGGAAAAATGAAACAAGATGGGATTGGGAGGGAGACAAACCATAAGAGACTCTTAATCTCAGGAAACAAACTGAGGGTTGCTGGGGCGGGGGTGTGGGGGGGGCGGGTGGGCTGGCTGGGTTATGGACTTTGGGAAAGGTATATACTATGGTGAGTCCTGTGAATTGTATAAGACTGATGATTCACAGACCTGTACCTCTGAAGCAAATAACACATTATATGTTGACAAAACAAATAAATAAATCCTAAAAAGAGAGAGAGAGAGACAGACAGACATAGGGCAAGGTATGGGGGAAGAAGTGTGGAGTTTCCATGCTCTTTCCAGGCACAAAACCTTTCCAGGACCTTCAGGTTGGTGACACCCTGGAAGCTCTCTGAACCCTGTCCTTTTACGTTTTTTATGGAGGCTTCATTATGTAGGTTCAACTGATTGAATCATTGGCCTTTAGTGATTAACTTAATATAGTCCCTGTCCTCTATTGGGAGGTCAAGGGGTGAAATTATTAGTACCAACTCTCTAATCACATGGTTGGTGCTCCTGGCAACCAGCCCCCCATCCTGAGTCTATCTAGGGACTTTACAAAAATTACTTCAGTAATGTAAACTCAGCTGTGGTTGAAAGGGACTTGTTACGAATGACAAAACCTTTATCACTCTTGAGCTATTTTAGGAACCAAGGACAAAAGATCAAACATTATGGCAAAAGATGTTCCTGTCACTCTTTATCTTTTAAGATATTTTAGGAACTCTGTGCCAGGAATGGGACAAAGACCAAATGTATATATTTGTTATTAAAAATTACAATCTCACAAAAGTATATACAGGTTTGGCTACCAGTGTTCTGGAACACTATGAAGGAAGAGCACTGGGCATCTTAGCACTCAGCAAATAAATACTCAGTCTTCCTAATTTCAGGATGGTGCCTGTTGCAGACATTGTTAGTCCACCTAGAACCACCCCCCCCCCCAAATCTTTTTAAAGTTTTAAATGTACTTTATTTTTTAGATCAATTTTATGTTCATAGCAAAATTAAGTGGAAGGTACAAAGATTCCCTAAATTCCTTCTGCTACCACACACATGCATATCCTCTCCCACTATCAACGTACCAAACCAGAGTGGTACATTTGTTACAGTCAATGAACCTATACTGACATCATTATCACCCAAAGTCCATAGTTAACATTCGGGTTCACTCTTGATGTTATACCTTCTGTGGGTTTTAATGAACATATAATATCATGAAGCCACCACTATAGTGTCACATCAAATAGTTTCAGTGCTGAACCTACACATTTCCTCCTTCACCCATAACCCCTGGCAACCACTGGTCTTTTTACTGTCCTCATAGTTTTGCCTTTTCCAGAACATCATATTGTTGGAATAATACCATATCTAGCCTTTTCAGATTGTCTTATTTCACTTAGTAGTATGCATTTGAGGTTCCTCTGTCTTTTTTCATGTCTTGATAGCTCATTCCTTTTTAGTACTAAATAATATTTGGTTTTTTATATACTGTGGTTTTTTTCATCCATTCACAGACTAAAGGACCTCTCATTTCCTTCCAAGTTTTCATGATATCTTCTGCCTCTGTGCTTTTGTTTATTATCCCAAATGGTGAAACTCAGCTCTCTTTTTACTTCATAAACATATTCCATTCATACAAAACATCTGTGAGTAAAGAGATTTTATTATAGCACTGGCCATGGGGCATATTATGGACAAAATGAACTTACAAGTTCATGATTTCATAGTCTTTGTATCTCAGGTAGACTTCCTCATACCTTATTGGTTAAGAATCATTGGTGAGATTTCAAAGCTTACTGTAAACTACAGTAATCAAAATATTGTGGTACTAGCATAACCAGGGAGATGAATGGAATAGAACTGGAAGTTTACAGGTAAACCCACATATCTCTGGTCAACTGATTTTTTTTAAGATTTTATTTATTTATTTGTCAGAGAGAGTGAGCACAGGCAGAGGCAGAGGGAGAAGCAGGCTCCCCACTGAACAAGGAGCCTGATGCGGGACTCGATCCCAGAACGCTGGGATCATGACCTGAGCAGAAGGCAGCCGCTTAACCAACTGAGCCACCCAGGCATCCCTGGTCAACTGATTTTTAACAAGGATGCAAAACCATTCATTGAAGGAGAGAAAACCCCTTTTCAAAAAATGGTACTGGGACAACTGGATAGCCACATGCTAAAGAATGAAGTTGGACCCCTTAACTCATACCATATACAAAAATTAACTCAAAATGGATTGAAGACCTAAATGTAAGGACTGAAACTGTAAAACTCTTAGGAGCTAATACAGGTATAAACCTTCATGATCTTGGGTAAGGTAATGGTTTCTTAAATATGACACCCAAAACACAAGTAACAAAAGGAAAAATTAGATAAATTGAACTTCATCAAAATTAAAACTTTTGTACATCAAAGGGTACTATCAAGAAAATGAAAAGGCAACTCACAGAATGGGGAAAATATTTGCAAATCATAAGATCTGATAAGGACCTCATATCCAGAACATAGAAAGAGTTATTACATCTGAACAAAAAAGAGATAACCCAATAGACATTTCTTTTAAGAAGATATACATGTAGGTGAGGAAAAATAGTTTTCCCTGTACCCTTCCAGGTTCTTGGCTGAGATCCCCCTATAATAAAAAGATTAACAGGAGAAAACAAGTTTAATTACATATGTATGTACCAGAACCCCATAAAGATATGAGACTTAAAGAAGTGACAAAATAGGAAGATTTTATACCTTTTAGACAAAGAAATAACAAATTTCTGAAGAATTGACTAGTAAAGGGGTTTGGACTAAAGGTAGTTAAATGATGAAGAAGAAACAGGTTTGTTTATATACCCTTTTTGACCCTAAATTCCCAGTTTCTAGTGATAAGGATACTTCCTACCCTTCTGGCATAGGGAGAGGATACCTATTACAATGGGAGATTTATCTCCCACTTTCAGAGGGACAAAGGCAGGTCAGAGTGTCTGTCTTGCACTGGCTGTTTCTCCAGTTTAATTCAAAAATAATCAGTACACCAAATGACAGAATTTGGGGTGACATATCCTGAGCCCTAACGTGCAAATAGTCAACAAGCACATGAAAAGATGCTTAACATCATTAGTCATTAAAGAAATGCAAATCAAAATCACAGTATGTTACCACTTAATACCCATAGGATGGCTATACCTAGTATGCAACATTGTGAATATACTAAAAACCATTGATTGTATACTTTAAAATGACTTAAGTATTGAATTTTATGTTATGTGAATTTTACCTCATTTAAAAATACTGAGTTCAGGAGGCTAATGTAACTTTGGACTCTTTGGTATGATCACAGTATTTATTTATCCATTTAATAAATGTTAAGTGAGGGTCTTCAATGTGCTAGGTAGTAGAATGCATGCTAATAAAATTAAATCATGACAGCTATTCTCAAAAACTTGAGTCTAGAGGAGGAGGTGGATTATCTAATTAGGTTACATGGGGTGAGTGTTGTAACAGAACTGAGTAAAACTTGTTTGAAGCACAGAGGAAAGGGAGAACAACTTTGGAAGAGTTGAGAAAGTCTTTGCAGAGGAAACGTTTGAACTTGATCTTGAAGGAGAACAGTTTGCTGAGTCATCCAGTGGTATAAAGAACATGTGCAAAGTCAGGTATGAAAGAATGAGCCATATTCCAAGAATGAATTTCCCTATTACTACGCAAGCCTTGAAGACTTGTATAGCCAGACCCAACCCAGTCCAGATCAAACCAGACACAAACCCAGAATCTCTCAACAGACTCCCATTAGGAGGAAGGGGTTTTAAGCTCAGCTAATCTATGTAAGGCATAGACCGCAATACTTTGCCCCCTAGAGTCCTTTATAGTGTCTACAACAGACAAATTGGAAATGCAGCTTACTTTCAGTAGGTGGCAGTGTTCACAAAGCAGATATTTTTGTGTCCCATTCCCTTGCCCCGGGATTTTAGCTGTAGTTGTTGACCACAGCCTAAGGGCTCGAACATACTGAGTCTGGAAACTAGACCCTGGAGGGACCTTGGCCAGCATCATTTAGGTTCTAAAAGACCACCTTTACCCCTACTGGACTCCTCACATTTCTCCCATTGGAGTCCTTTCACCCAGAAACTGCCGCTAATTCCTGGTTTTGAGTGCAAAGGAAACTGCATTATCAGAGTGTTTATTATTGGAGCACCCATAATTACACGTTGGGAAGCAAAGGTCCTCCCAACATGAAATGTTCACTAACAAACAAATCCTTATAAAGCCAGTCCCCCTTCACATCTCCCTCTGGCTTAATACTGACTACTCCCACCCAACATTAATGTCAGATGTTTTCACTGTGATTACTATGTCAAACAATTGCAAAGTGAAATTGCCAGTCTGGCAAAAGACTTCACTAAGATAATGGAAGTGTTGGTGGAGGACTGATTCAGTAATTATTATTACTGAAGCCTCCAAGAAATGAGGGTCTGGCAGAGTTTATCTGGTCACAACTGAAAAAGAGAAAATCAACAATGATGATGGCATAATGGAGGCTTCAGAAAGGGATGAATAGAAATTCAAAAATTAAGAGTAAAGTGGTAGAAAAGTGATAAAGCCCTTGACTATTTTGCAAAATTTACTTTCTTTAAAACTTCACTGTGAAGATCCAATGAAAAGTGATGGATGCCATATTTTGCTATCTTAATAATTTCTTCTTTCAGAAAAAAGTATGCCTCAAACATGATTTGATTCACTTTTCTGTTCAAAGAATTAGTCCATAGTTGAGTTATCGTCAAAATGTGGCTAAATATAAAATAAATTTACTATCATAATTTTTAGTTCTTTTTGAGATAAACCTCTAATCTATACTCCCCCTCACCCCTATTGTTTGCTATAAAATGTTACTTCCTATTTAAGTGGATTTGCTTAAAGTGACCTTTTGCCAGGACCAATTCTTTTTCCCTGGAGAATTCCTTAATTTTACCCTGCAAGAGCTTATAGGGCCCACTAGGCATGAGAACATTTTAGATGTGCCCTGTGTTGGTTAGTGGAAATTACAGATCTGGTTCCAGATCACTGGCCTAGCTCCTTCCCCCTAGAGGAGTGAGGTGTCCCTATGATGACTGCATCAGTTGTCATAGACTAGAATCATGAACATGTTGATCTGGCTCATAGAAGTTGCTCTCTGGGCTTTGTGAGAAATTCAGCTGCTGATATAATTGGCTGTTCTTCCTTCCTTTAATGTTGTAGTTACATTTCTTAAAAAGTGGTACATGTAAATAAAATATTTATTAAATGAGTCAATTCTGTGGGAGGGGGAAAATCCATGTTTACAAAACAGAGAATCCCCCTGCTATAGTAGGAGGTTGTTAGAGCAAAGAATCCTTCCCTTTTCAGAGGGGGATTTTATGAAAATCTTTCCCCCCATCCCTAATTTATAGATATTTAGTGTATCTCTTTTTTAATTTTATTTTTTGGGAAGATTTTATTTATTTATTTGACAGAGAGAGAGAGAGAGAGCGCATGAGCATACACAAGCAGTGGGAGCAGCAGAGGGAGAGGGAGAAGCAGACTCTCCACTGAGCAGGGAGTCCTGTCTAGGGCTCGATTCCAGGACCCTGGGGTCATGACCTGCGCTGAAGCCAGACACTTAACCAACTGAGCCACACAGGTACCCCAGTGTTTCTCTTTTTTAAATTGCGTGACAAGGGTGAAAGTAGAGAGGTCAGTTAGGAGGTCCCTGCACTAAGGGAAGCGGGTACTGATGGTCACTTAAATTGACATAGAGGCAAAGAAAGTGTTCAGATCTGGTTGGCTTTGAAGGCAGACCCAACATTTATCCTGATACATTGGATATGTGATGCGAGAGAAACAAAGGATGATTCTAAGTTTCTTAGTTACTGGAGGGATTGAGTTTCCACCAGTTGATGGGGAAGACTATGGTTCAATTGTGAGAAAATCTTAGCAGTTTAGTTTTGGATATGTTAAATTTAACATCCCAGTGGAGATACTAAATAGGCAGTTGAAAATAAAAGCTTAGAGATTAGGAAAGTGGCATAGGCTAGAGATATAAACTGGAGATATAAACCACTCTCTATCGTTATCAATAGATAGATGATAGTTAAAGTCACGTTGATAGATGAGGTCACCAGGGGTAGTAAAGAAGAGAAGGGGCCCAAGATAGATTTCCCAGGCACTAACATGTAAAGGTGTTGGGAAGAATAGGAGGACCCCAAATTGAAGACTGAGAAGGAGCTGCCAGAGGAGAACCAGGGGAGTATTGGTGACCTGGAAACCAAGGGAAGAAAGTATATATAAAAGGAGAGAATGGTCAGTTGTGTCATATGTTACTAAATGGCTGAACACCAGTCATCAGGTTTAACAGCGTGGGCTTCAGTGGTGACCTTGACATGAGAAGTTTTGTTATAGGGATAGAGGCAAAAGCCTGGTTAGAATGGAATTCAGAGAGGACAGGAAGAAAAGAACTGGAGACAGCAAGAATAGACAACCATTTTGTGGAGGCTTAGAGTGAAAGGAAGTAGAGAATTGGGGCAGAAATTTGTAGGGGAAGTGGGGTCAAGAGAAGGTTTTGATTTATTTTTTAGTATGGGGGAGATAGCATGTTTGTAAGCTGGTAGAAATGATTCCTTAAAGGGCGAAACATTTTTGATGCAGAAAAGAGAAGAGAGAAATGATGAAATTATGTCTCTAAATTTACAAGAGGGGATGAGACAGATGGCGCTAGTAGAGGCCCTGGTTTTAAAAAGGTCATGGAGATTTCCCCCAAGGTAACAGGGAATGTATTGGTTAGCTTTCATAGCATAACAAACCACCCTGAAGCTTAGTGGATTAGCAGATCAGTGGAGTGGTTCTTTTTGTCTGGGCTAGCTTGACTGATCTTTCCTGGGCTTGCTGTGCGTCCACTAGTAGGTTGACTAGAAGTTGGGTCATTGTTTGGCACTCATGTGCCACTCATATATCTGGCAGTTGGCTGTGAACTGGAGAGTCTTGGTTGTTTTCCACATGGGTACCACTCCGCCAGGAGGCTTACTTGAATTTGTTCACATGGTAGTCTCAGATTTCCAAGCTCAGCAAGGGAAGGCAAACCCCAATGCGCAAATATTTCTCAAGCCTGTATTTGCATCACATTGACTAATGCCCTTCTGGCTAAAGCAAGCCATATGGCCGAGCCCAGATTCAAAAGTTAAGAGAAATAGATTCTACTTCCCAATAAAAGAAGCTGCACAATGAGATTGCAATGATATGGATTCAGGAAAGGGAAGCATTTATGGCCATTTTTTGCAATTTGCTACAGGATGGAAGGCAATGAATATGGATGCAGATACCAACAGGTGAACAGATATAATTGTAGGATTTGGGGGAATTCTCTTCTGAATGCTTCAGTTTTCTCAAAGATAAGGTCTCAAGTTCAAAGCCCACACCACCAGGCTGATGTTGATTTATTCATTTACAAAGAACAATAGAACTGCTTAGAAAACTAGGTCTTTATGGCCTAAGGTCCTCCTTTAGGGAAATGTTTCATGGAAGCCACCCAACCATGAAGCCTGGGGTTTCTGCAAAAGGGGCTTATTGGATAATTGATGACTGATGTCATGGAGCTTGACAGCAAGATGTACCCATCCTTGAAAAAGACAGACTCCTCAAGCCAATTGAAATATCCCGTCTGTTAGGCACTCCCCACTCTGGATAGTGCTATGTGAGCGCCACTGGACTCTGCTTTTTGACTGCATTTTCTCTGTGGACCAGGCCTTTTATCTACCTACTCTCTACCACCCATGTTGTCAGTGAGGTAGCAGGGGACTTCTGTTCTTGCTGCTGTGGTCCTGAGAGATATTTTGACTTTTCAAATATATTTCATCCCACCCTTTACCTGTTAAATCTTAGTTTAACTAGCAATGTTCTTAGAGGTATCTAACTTGGGCTTTTCTTTCTTTGAATGTTTAAGTTTTTTAGACCTCTGTTTCTTCTGGATTTATAGTGACTCCCTGTAATATTTTGAAATCTCATTCAGTGACTATTGGCCTGGTTTTATGACCAATGCATAATTTGTTTCTTGTAGTTAACTTAATCCCTCTCTTGTTTAGTATAAATGTATTTGATTGAAAATTTTAGAGGGAGGAAAAGGAGCTAAGGTCAATTTTATGGACTGAATGTTAATGTCCCCACTTAGTATATTGAAACCCTAACCCCCTATATGATGGTATTAGGAGGTGGGGACTTTGGGAGGTAATTAGGTCTAAGTGAAATCATGAGGTGGGATTAGTGCCCTTATAAGAAGATACCAGAACTTATGCTCTGCTATCTCTCTTCATCATGTGAGGATACAACAGTAAGTTGGCCAGGAACTGTAAACCAGGAAATGGGCTCACCAGATACTGAATCTATCAGCAGCTTGATCTTGGACTTCCCAGCCTCCAGAACTATGAGAAATATTTTTTATTTAAGCCATCCAGTTACAGTATCTGCTATAGCAGCCTGAGATGACTAAGACAGTCATTATAATTATGAGACATCTAAATATGGGGTGACCTGGTTGAGAAAAGGCAAGACATGGTTTGGGTTCAATGCCTCTAAGTGGCACTGGAGATTCATTTTTGGTTGGGCTCACTTTTTGCCAATTCCTATAAACTTGATCCTAGATTTTTCAATGAGTAAGACTCCCAGGAGTGCCCCAGGTCTGGGATCTGTTGCCCCTCTCAATACCCTTTAGAAAATTTCCTTCTACTCCCATGGGTACCCCGGAGAAGTCCAGGTGGATCCCCACACACCTGGGAGTCACAGTCACCCCAAAAAACCAGTCACAGCTGACTTGTGACAGAAAAATGAGTTGGGAGTATCAAATTTACCTTTCCTCTTCTCACTGCAACTCATTCTCTGGGGCTGAGTGGGCCAAGTGGAGCATTAACCACTTCTCCTGAGAATCAGCCAACTGTACCTGGCCTTGAAAATCAAGAAGAAGCACTGGATTAGAGTCAGGTCCCATCTGGGCAGTGTGATGTTTGGCAAGTCACTTAACCCGTCTGTGCATTGGTTTCCTAATCTCTAAAATAGCGTCGATGCAACTCTGATGGGGTTGCTGTAAGAGTTAAGTGAGATCAAAGGTGTGAAAGAATATTAACAAAATGTAATAACTGCAATGGTATTTTTACTATTTAAAATGAGTCAAGTAGAAGGTAAGGGGATTCCTCTTGTTGTTGATACATGAGTCATTTATATAATATGCATGAGCAGGAGTAATGGGAAGTTGACTGTCTATGGGAAAAAGATGGATCAGCCAAAGGGATGCAGGTTGCTGTAAAGACAGATAACAGAAGTCAGCAGTTATATTTAGTAAAACTGTGGACCTAGGGGAGAATAGTATATTGTCTATTAATGTTTTGAGGCATAAAAGCACACGCTATATGCTTTTATGCAGAGACAGGAGGATTGAGCATTGAACTGCATGGATGAGTTGGCCATAGTCTGTCCTATATAGATTAAAATTGAGATCTTTACTCTGTAATTAACCTTGATAGATCAATTCATGAGGCCTTCAATGAAAAGCTTCACTGATAGAGGATGTGTGGAATGCAAAGGATGCGTTGAAGTTCTGGCACTCCAGGATCTTGGGGAGAACAGATTTATGAAACAACTGGGAACTATTTGCAATCTAAACCACAAACTGAAAATTCAGCTGTTTACCAGCAGGTGACGTAGCTGAGGAGGCAGGCCATTTGTAAGAAAAACCAGTGCATAGATGCACTATCAATGGCATTTGGCCTTAGTTTGAAAATATAGGGAATGGTAAAGAGAGATACAAGCAGAACATGTGTCCTACTGAAAGAACCAAGAGCCTCAGCTCAGCTTCAAGGGGTCCTGTAAGAATGCAGGCCGATAATTGCCAAGTCTTCTGGTTTGGTCAAGAAAAGAAGTAAGAAATCCAGCTGTTTATGTGAAATTTCTCCATTTTTGTAAGTTCTCAACTAATTTAAAAAATTGCTGGGGCGCCTGGGTGGCTCAGTGGGTTAAAGCCTCTGCCTTCGGCTCAGGTCATGGTCTTAGGGTCCTGGGATCAAGCCCCACATCGGGCTCTCTGCTCAGCGGGGAGCCTGCTTCCTCCTCTTTCTCTGCCTGCCTCTCTGCCTACTTATGATCTCTGTCTGTCAAATAAATAAAATCTTTAAAAAAAATTGCTAAACACAGTTGTGTTATTTTTGCAAACACGTAGTGGTGACTGGAAAGGTGGGAGGCTCTGAGGGAAGAGAGGTTGGGGTGAGCCTAGCATCCTGGGACTGAAGGATGGGCCTTCTGACTGGCAGGATGGTGGGTCCCCAGCTCATTCTGGGCAGAGGACAAGATGCAGAGGCTCATCTCCCCTGCATTACTCCTGTAGCCCAAGCACTGGCCCTGGCTTGGTGTGCTTCGCCCTCTTGACAGCTGCATCCCTGAAGGGAATGGTGGGGACAGGGGTGGAGGGTCTTTCGTTGGCTCATTTTTTAGCCAAACAATATTGAATTGTAAAAGTGATTCAAGGCAAAATTTGCTCACATTTGGAGAGTATAAAATAAAAAGAGCTCCTTTCCCTTCACTTCCATTTCCATTTCTTTTTGTCATTTTTTCTTTTTCATTTTTTAATTCCCATTTCTAAGAGGTAATCATCAATATTATGTTTCTGTGTGTGTCACTCCAGAAATTCGCTAAGCATATAAAGCCATATACCTCATTCCTTTTCTCCCCAAGAGTTAGAGGAAAGGTACGATTAGCTGTTGAACAAAGAACACAGTCCCACCTCTGTGCCTTTGCACCTATAGAGTCTCCTCCTTTCCTTGTTCCCTCACCTGCTTGCGATGGTACCTTGAAAGGCCCCACAGCGTGGTGGTAAAGAACACAAATCCTGGATCAGACTTTCTGGCTCCATGGGTGCTCTACCACTTGCTAGCTCTGATTCTAGCTGCTACTCAACTTTTTCATGCTATGATTTTCTCATCTGTAAAAGGGGGTTAAAAGCAGAATCTATCTCAAAGAGTTGTTAAAAGGAATAAATATGTTAAAGTGTATAAAGGGCTTGGGGCAGGATTTGGCACAGAGCAAGTGGTATATAAGTGTTTACTATTACTATTCTCAAAAGCCTAGCGCTTATTTCCTCTCCACTAGGAAACCTTCTTCAGTAATCCCTGCTCCTCTGCCCCTCTTCAGTTTATCTCTTTTAGGGCCAATCACGCCACCTGATTTGGCACCCCATTATATTGCTCATACTGTCTCACAGTCCATCAGTGTGCGCATGTACTGCGGACCTGCCGGGCCAGGCAGCACACCTCTTACTTCTTTGTGTCTCTGTTGAGGCACCGCATGAACAGAGTTAGGGCAGGAATGCAGGTGTGGGTGCCAGGGATTCCGCTGCAACAAGGAGCCTGGGACCCAGCTGCCCCTCTCCTCCAGGCCCCGGGGTGAGAGGTGAGAGGAAAATGGAGTGCTTCTCTTGTTCTGAGCTGCTCTTTATATTCCCCAGAAGGTACCCTGCCAAAATTTAGAGCAAACAGTTTTAGAAACCCTTCCCCAGCACCAGGGCCCCAAGGGCGGCACTGCTCGGCACTTCTCTTGTCCCCAGGGAGCTTCTGAGATCATCTCAGTAAAACTTTAATGCCTGGAAGTCAATTAGAGTGATTTCTCCTGTAATCAAAAAAGGCAGTGCTTTTATTGGAAAGGTGCAAACTAGAGGGGAAGGATGGCAGCTGTGTGAGGCTCTCCAGCTAATGGCTTGGGCTGGTAACGTTGTTTCCACTGAGGCTTGGGCTGGTAACGTTGTTTCCACTGAGTCAGGCTGTATCTCCCAGGCATCAAGGCGAGGGGGCTGTGGAGGGGGCAGGGCGGGAAACAGATGGAAGGTGGCCTCAGTGATTATCCCTAGAGTGTACTGAAGAGTTCTCGGAGGCAGTTTATGCGCTTGCTTTCCTGGACCCCCCCTCCAGATCCACCAAGTGAGAATCATGCCCCATCTCTCATTTTATTGACGAGGAACTGAGGTTCAGAGAGATTAATAGGACATTGGACTTGAAAACCCACTTTGTTTGCTTCTTTCCAGAAAGCAGACCGGGCTGGAGTGAAGAGTATGAATGAGGGAGGGGGAAGCCCTGCCCTTTCTAAGCACATCCTGCACAAGAGCCCACCTTTTTGTTGCCTGCTAAGGGGATTCTGGAAAGCTGTTAGAGGAAGTCATGTGAAATGTATGACTTAGATGTTAGTGGGCAGAGGCATGGCTTGCCCATGTCTGTTGCAGTTACTGCTGCATAACAAGTCACCCCCAAACTGATTGTCTTCCAACAACCATTTTACTATATTCACAGATTGTGTCACAGCTCTGGAATTCAGGCCAGGCAACAGTGAGGATGTGGTGTGAGGTATGTCTGTTCCACGATGCCTGGGGCACCAGCAGGGAAAACTTACTGGTGGGGGTCACTTGACAGCTGGGGTGAAAACCTTCTAAGGGTCCAACTGGCTGTATATTCAGTGTTGCTCATCACATGTCTGGAAGTTGATGCTGGCTGTCATCTGGGAGCTCAGCTAGGGCTGTTGATTAAAGCTTCATTCCACATATGGCCCCTGTAGCATGGCAGTCTCAAGATTTGGTGCTCTTATATGGGGGCTGGCTTTCCCCAGAGGGAGCATCCCAGGAGAACCAGGCAGACCTCTTTTGATCTCGTATCACTTCTACACTAGACTCAAAGGAAGGGACACAGACCCCACCTCTCAATAGAGCCAAAGAACATGCAGCCGTTGTTTTTTCGTTTTGTTTTTTTTTAAACCACTGTATTGTCTTGTTTCTTTATGTCCTTATTCCTTTATTTTTTTAATGGCCCCACTAATTCCTAATTAGTTTAGAAATTGTAGTTGGAGTCAGCAGGTGCTGAAATCCTGACTTGGCTTTGCCACTAACTAGCTGTGTGACCTTGGAAAAGTTACCCTAACCCATCCCAAATTTTTTTTCTTATTTATAAAATAATTTATGTGAAACAAATACACTTTTAGATATCTTTTATCACTTATAAAGTATAAAGATACTTATAAAGTATCTTTAAAACGTAGCTGTCCTAAAAAACTCTGAACAGTATTATTGGAAAGGAATGGAATATTCCCAAACTGTAGGCAGAACTCTTTTGCTGGGCAGAAGCTTGGTAACAATGGAGAAATGTGGAGAAGATGTTGAGAGCAATGGTGGGGAAATGGAGTGGACCTGGACAGAGGTGAGAGGCGTGTGTGAGACCACCTGAGACAGGAGGAAACTGGAAGGTGACCCAAGAGGACAGCTGTGGGCTGCAGGGCTGCCAAGCCAGGAAGAACATTGTAAGGAGGAGGAATGGGGTTGTCCAGAAAATTTGACGATGGAGACCACAGGATATGTACCTGCCCAGGGAGGTGAGAAGATGAAATTGCTGTGACTCAGAGAGTAAGAGATGTATAATAAATAGAGGAAGGAAGAGTTTTTCTCCTTCAGGGTTCTGTGTGCCTCAGCCCAGGGCTGGAGGGGGCACATACAAAGACTGGGTGGATGAATGTCAATGGCAGGCATCAAAGCTGTGCACTCAGGGGAAGGAACAGCCTGGAAGAACTGGTTTTGTGTGTGTGCAACCTTGTATAGACACACAGAGCCCTGCACTTAGAAAGGCCTTGCACTTGGTTTAATGCTCTATTACCATTTTGAAATTCTTAATAATTTATGAAAAAGGAGTCTCATAGTTCCACTTGCACTGGTCCTGCAGGAAGGGCAGTTTGACTATTGCCTTCGGCTTAATCCTGAGGCTCAGCTGCAGAATTTGTGCCCAAATCCCTCATGGGATAGCAAAGTTGAGGTATGTGCTTCTATGGATGGAGGCTGAAGATAGGGACAGAAGGAGAAATGTCCTGCTGTGAAGTTAGATGGGCATAAGGCAGGGTCATTTCTTAAAAGAACCCTTCCATAAGGACAGGCCTGGCACAAGAGAGCACCTGCTTTCTCAAGCAGACCTGGGTCTTTACAGAGCCTGGTATTTGCGTTTTTAAGTAAGACTCAGTAAATCTGACCAGTTAGCATTCACAGAAGTGTCAGTGCCCAGAGTAAGTTTGATAGTTTTCACAATTTGACTATCTCGGGGCTCAAGTTACAGCCCTTCAGCTCGCAGGGGTGGATAGCTTTTTCCTTCCTGTGCAGCCTGCTTAGGAGCAAACTCTTGCGTCTCAGAGTGTCTTGGAGAGATTAATACCTTCCTCAGTACTCAACCCACATTCCTTGGGGAATCTTTGAGAAGTTTCAGACACTGGAAGAGAACCTGTCACCTGTGGCAGAAGGCATAAACTATTAACATGGGTCCTAGGCATGCCTGTGCCTTTAGCTAATCCTATAAGGTCATGGTGATTCCTGTAAAATAATATAATAAGATAATAAGACATAATAAAATAATATAATAAAATAAGAGAGGGATGTGTGTGTTGGGGGGGGAATGCTTACTTCTTAACACTGACTAGTTGCCTTGGTTGATGTCTTTTACATTTCAGCTCTGGGTTTCCTCTTCCTTCAACAGATATGGTTACCTCCCCATATCATGATTCATGAACTCTTGTGGGCTCCTCTATATATTCTGAACCCTAAACAGGAATCCATGAGGTTTTTTGGCAAGTAGGGCTTTGTGTCTCTCCAGCCCAACTCCCCCTTCAGTGGAGGAACAACTGGCCCCACTGAAGTCCATTCCACACATCTGGAATCTCTCCCTCTGACTCATTTATATATCTAAAATCTAACTATTCTGCTCCAGCCCTGCCCATTCTCCAGGTCCCTTCTTCCAGTCGGGTCCCTCTGACACTGTCACTGGCTCTGTCTACACTGTGTTCTGACATCTGAGTGGAGAGTGTGGGAACCAATCATCAAGACAGCCCCTAGTGATTCTTGCCTCTTGGGATCGTGCCCCTCTCACACTGAATAGGGCTGATCTGTAACCAACATCACTTGCCTGGTTTAATGCAGCCGCCTTGTTGTAAGGACACTCAGGTAGATTGTGGAAGGGTCCAGGTAGTAAGTAATGGAAGTTTCCTGCCAGTGGCCAGCACTGGCCAGTGATTGAACCACGTGCAAAGCACATCCACCAGCCCCAACCAAGACGTCAGGTGATGTGACCCCAGCCAACAGCTTGAGTGTAGCCTCATGAGAGAACATGAGTCAGAAGCACCCAGCTGGCCACTCCTGAATTCTCAACCCACAGAAACAGTGAGATAATGACAGTCTATTATTATTTTAAGCCACTAAGTTTTATGGTAATTTGTTATGTAGCAGTAGATGACTAATACAATGACAAGTCTCTCCCATGGTTTTTACCATACCAGTAAATGGCAACTATGGAGTTGGTTTAGTCCAAAATCTAAGAGTAAACCTTGATTCTTCTCTTTCCCTCACACCCTATACCAACAAGTGTTTTTCTTTTTTTTAGGTGAGAAGGAGAGAGGGCACATGTGCAGAGTGAGGAGGGGAAGAGGCAGAGGGAGAGGGAAAGTCTTAAGTAGGGGTCATGTCCAGAGTAGGGCCCAAAGTGGGGCTTAATCTTATGACCCTGAGATCATGACCTGAGACGAAACCAAGAGTTGGATGCTTAACTGACTGAGCCACCTAGGTGTACCCACCAATGGGTTTTTTAAGACAACTTTTCCTTAAAACCATATTGCAAATCTGTTCACTCTTCTCCATCTCCACCTTTCTGACTTGCACCCAAGTCATGGTCACATCTTCCTAGATGCCTGAAAAAGTGTCTTCCCTGGTCTCACTATACTTTCTACACTTGTCTTCCATAGGAATTTCTCAAGACAGCCAGCCAGAAGGATTTTTTTTTTTAATCAGAATATGTCACTCTGTTCAAGCCCTCCAGTGGCTCTTGCCACATCATAAAACCCAAACCCCTCACTGCAGCCTAGAGATGCTTCAGGATCCAAGTTCTGCTTAGCTCTCTCTTCTCATCTCTTTCTACTCCCTTGCTCAATTACTTGGCTTTAGTCACATTGGCCTCCTTGCTGCTCCTTGATGATGTTCCCCCCCAAGGTCTTTGCATTCTTTGTTGCCTTCCTAGAATGCTTCTTCCCAATCCTTTGCCTACCTTGTTACATACTTAATCGAAGGCTCAGCAGAAATTTTACCTTCTTAGAAAGGCCTTTCTTGACAATTCAGTAAAACCAATTCCCTTTCACCATCTATGCTCTTGACCTCACCAGTGAGGTACCACATTGAAGCTAGGGTTCTTGGGTTGAAAGCTATAAAATTAGTTCTTTCCTACTTATTATTTTATTTTATTTTGGGGGGAGGGTGGAAGGGGTAGAGGGAGAGGGAGAGAGAGAGAATCTTAAGTAGGCTAAACATGCCCAACACAAGGCTTGATCTCACAATCCTGACATCATGACCTGAGCCAAAATCGACAGTTGGATGCTAAACCAATTGAGCCATCCAGATGCCCCAACACTTTCCTATGTAAACAAAAATAGCAATCATGAGAACCCAGGGGGAGGACATTTGATTGAAGGCAGTGTTGAAGAGCCGGGAAGAAGCAGGTATTGGGCAGCTCTGAACAGGCAGTTTCTGAATAGAGTACCTGACCCTGTACAGGGGCCTCAGTTGAAGAATGAGTAAACCCAACTGGAGAAATGTGGTTTGCGACAGCTGATAGTGAAAAGGACCCACTGGTCATACAGCAAGACTGTGCCAGGATTCCTCCTATGGCCCAGGAGTTGGGGGGGCGGCGGATAGAGAAGAAAGAAAGAGAGCTTGGGGGAAGGATGACCACTTTAGAAACCTTCCCAAAGCAATTGGACTAAAAAGAATTAGAAATGTGATGAGCAGTGCCTGACTTTGCCCCATTCTTCTGTGAACAAATGAGTAAACTGCTCTTTATGTATACCAGAGGCCCATTTAGGAAGCAATGGAAAAAGCACACAGACCTGAAGGATTTATAATGTGTAAGTTCATTTCTAAGTAGTTTCTGTTTCTAACTTCCTGGTGGGTAGAACCCAATACAAGCTAGCTTAAGTAGGAAGGGTTTTTAAATTTATTTTATTTTTATTTTTTTTATTAGAGATAGATCATTCTTTATGAACCCACAGGTGTCTCATGATGGCCAAAGGACTGGGATCAGAAAGTTCAGAGTATTTAGCAACCTATAGGGGTTCTTCCCCTGCTTTTTATAGCCTCTCTGTGAGGTAGGGACTATTATGAACTTGTAGGCAAGGAAACCAAAGCACAGAGAGATTGAGTAACTTGCCTTAGGGTCACACATTGTCTTGCCTCTAGGATAGGAAGGTCATTGTTCATCCTGGCATAGTCTCTGGGGGTTTCAGAATGTCCTTGTTCATTCTTCCACCACTTCCTTTCCCCATTCAAATGAGATCAAACTCCTGGCTCAGGTGAGGGCAAGCTTCACACAGCCCGGTATCCACTGAAATTCCATTTCACGGGGCACTGTGGCACCCGCTCTCAGTCCCCAGCCCTCCTGACTCCTATGAGTTCTCAAAGGTAGGGGGCATGTACAGCATCCACTATTTAAGGCCTGACTTTTGAGGAATGACCACTCTGGGCAGGCTGACACGGAACAAAGAACATCAACTCTCAGGGTAGAGGCGAGATCATTAAGACTATTGAATCCAGGGGCCACAAGCCCACTTGCTGCAAGAACCATTCAGGTACTGTAAACAAAATAAACAGTTGGGGCTAGTGGTCCCATTTAAAATAGCATGGCTTCTACTCAGCTCTGACTTTTTCTGCCATGTTGGACTGGCACCCAACGTTGTCAGACTTCCTGATTTTTTTCAGAGAAGTCAGAAGTGTTCTCCTACCTCAGCAGATCACTGTGACAATTAAATGAAATAACCCACATGAGGTGCTTGGAGCATGTATCCAGCACTTGGAGGAAGCTCTCAATAAGTGTCAGGGGCTATTATTAATACAGCACCTTCACAGATGTGGAAGCCAAAGCCCAGAATGGGCTCCTGCAAGATCACAGTTACTGGTAGTTGTTACATAACAGCCCAGGTTCCTGACCCTGGGCCAGGATCGTCCTTCCTGGCTTCCCTCTCCTGCCCCCACCCTTTCCCGAGCCATCAACCATCTTTATTATGTAGCATGACACATTTCAGGTAACCATGTAATGCTTTGCTATTGTACTTTAATGCATATTGCTGTTGTTTCCCTACTTTCACAGAAATCTCCTTCCCTTAATAAAAGAAACTGTTCTTAAAGCTTATTCCAATAGAACAGTCCATAGGGTTCTTTTATATCCCTTTAGGTTCATATAGGAGTAGCAGCTTTAAAGTAGCTCCCTACCCTGCTTTATCAGCTCTGTGGGGTTGTATTCTATAAACTCAGACTTTTCCATTTAAATCAGGGGCTCACCTACTGTTTACCCACGGCCCATTAAACCATTAAGGAAAGTGGTGCCTAGAGGGCCAGGACAATCTGTGCACTTTGTTGGGAGTAAAGCTCATTTCCTCTTGCTCTGTGGAAAATACCCTTCATACTCATGAAAAGTTCCAGGAATTCTGCATCCTGAGCTGGTCCAGGTGTGGTTCCCAACAGAATAGGCAGCAGGGCTACCATTTGCTCTGGAGTACTCAGCTTTTTGGCTCCCCCTCCCAGCTCTAAATAGGCCTGGTGTTGACCCTCATCCCTACTTTTGTCTTCTATTCATTCCCATAGTTTTGAGTCAGTGCTGTCTCACTTTGCTCTCTGTGTCAGATTCATCCCACTCATTGGAAAGTCTGAGGCCAGGTGGGATCATTCCCTGTTCCTCATGTTTTTGAACTGGAATTTTCCTGTTGATTGCCCTGTTGCTAGCCTCATTCTTTGCCTTAGGATGGCCTCTATGGCACTTGACTTCAACAATCTGCCTTAAGCTGAAGGCCTGCTGCCCTTCCCCAAGACTATGGATGAGAGTGCAAAAATAGAGACTCAAGACTGATCCCTAAGGACATCCCCATAGGTCTGGGCCTGGGAAGCACTGGCTGCCTTGGTTTTCAGTTCTCAGCTGACAGAGCTCTGATTCATACTAGAGCTGACTTGAAGCCATTTTCCAGGTCTGGGTTTCTGAACTACTTCTTGGGGGTAAAGGACTGGGTGATGATAAGATGGCAGAGAAGTAGGATGCACTGTTTCAATGGGTCCCCTAAAGTGAACTGATTATCTACCAAAGAACTCTGATCACCCATGAAATCAGACTGAGATTAGAACTATACACTTCTGGATCTCTACAGGGACAGAAGATGCCAATGGACAGGTAAAGTGGAGTAGGAACATTGGACTGATATTGTAAGATAAACGAAAGGGGGAGGGAGCCACCAGAAGCAACCTATGTGAGGGGAGATGGTTGCACCCTTTGCATTTGTCCATCAATTCAGGAAGTGATGCCTCTGGGTAATAAGAATGTCGCTAATAGATGGGAAGCCCAACTGTAGAGAAGCCTTATAAACACATGGTTGATTGGAGGTTAGGGTTTTTCCTATTGAGGAAGATAAGGAGCCTCATCAAATAAACTGTAACCTTGGAAACAGTGACAGGGTAATGACAGACACAGACAGAAGGGTGGAAGTCTGCAGAGGAGTAGACAAAGGAAGACCAGAGAAAACCAACATCAAGGTTTATTCAGCTGCAGCCCAGGGAGTGAGGCACTGTGTCTGGCATTCTGGTGTGCCTCACTCTGGGTTTTAGGCACACCAGTTCTCAACTGCATCAAAAATTTCAGCCTCTGTGAAGTTTAGGGTATAAAACAAAAAAAAAAATGTGTCCACAACTGCCTTGTCCCCTTTGCCTCACTTTCACCCCCAGTGAATAAACTTCTGGTTACTAATTTGGCTTCCCTGGAATCCTGATACTGGGACGAGGCTGCCCAGGATAGCAGTCACAATTGTTTTATTAAATAAATGAAATGTTTCTGATGCGTCAAAGCTTAGGACCAAATTCTGGGTCTGACCTGGCCCAACTGTGAGCTCCTCTCTGCTAGACACTACCAATTACTAGAAACTCGAAAAGCCCCCAAATCTCCTCTGGTCTCAGTTATAATCTATAGTCTATAATCAGTTATAACTATAATCTATAATCTCAGTTGTAATCTCCTGATTACAGCAACCTCTCATACATTGCTCCTTGTCCTCCTGCCTTTCCAATGGTATTCGGTTTACAATCTGTGTGGTATAGACTTGGAGAGGGCAGTGACCTCTCTGCACTCCTACAGTGAGAGTGTGGGGTAGCCATGAGGCCTAACTCCTGTTAATGACTGAGATCACCATGCCGGATTTGCCTGAAGTGGTTCTGGGTCTTTTGTGGCACTGCTCACCCATTAACTTCCCTTCCTGGAAAGATGTTTTAAAAACCACTTTGCCTTTGGAAGTGAGCCCCTTCTTCTTCAGTGCTCCATGGTTTCTCCATACAAAGTAAATTGTTCTATTCTTTCAAGGTAAATTGGTCATTTTTTTTCCTCTCAAAGAAAGCAGAAAGAGATCCCTTCATTTACATCCAGAGTCATGCTGAAAAGGATGACTGGTTCCAACACTTAGGTGCCCTAAGCAGCCAGTGCTGCCTGTTTCTTTGAGCATCTCCTCAGGCGTGGCTCTGACTCACGCACAACCCCCTTCTGCCCAGTCCCCAGTGCAGGGCACTGCGGTGCACATGGTGTGTGCTCTAAGCAAGCTGTAAGCCTGGTTTCAGTCTCAGGGTGACCACAGAACAGCGTCCTCGCTTGTGGACCAGAGAGGCTGAATGCAAGGTTGGGGCCATGCTGAAGAGGGCTTGAACTGTTTGCCAGGGAAGTTTTGAGATGTTATGTTGGAGGGAATGGGAGATTAAGGTTTTTCAGCTGAGAGGCAGCCTGCTCACACATGAATTTTCAACTGTCTAGAGAATCAGTTAAAGAAGACGGGCTGGAGGGGAGTGTTATAGTGGTCCAGATGCCAGAGGATGAGGGCACACATTAGAGATCGGCAGTGGAGATGGGAAAACCAAGTCAGAAGAGGTTTTGGAGGAGCATCATGCAGACTTGGCAGAGAAGGGTTTTAGAAAGGGTAACATTTAAAGGTTCAGGAAAGTCCATTTTAAGCTTTATTAATTGTTTATTTCACATATTGAAGTCCCTTCCTGTCATAAGCTCATTTGTATGACATGGAGCAGGTCTGCAGAAAATGAACATAGCAATGGCAGCATCTGGAGGACTCGGAAGGTTCAGAAAGCTCTGACTCTCAAAACCCGTGAGCAACACACCACGCTCTGCCTCTGTGATCCCAGAAAGCAGTTGTGGCCTCACTGGAGAGAGCTTGCAGTATCTCCCATGCCTCATTGTCAAATCAGAAACACAGAAGTGGAATAAGGAAGGGAAGACTCACACCTACAAGGAATTGCAAGACTTTACTACTTGATACTTAAAAAACCTAGGAATCATTGATTGATTGATTGATTCATTCACTCATTCACTCAGCAAATACCATTAAGTAACAATGCTTGATTCTAGAAATTCAGTGGTGAGCAGAACCAACAGTGTTCAGTAGCCCTGGTGGAATTTACATAATCCAGAGACAAAGATGGATGTTAATGGATCCCATAAACAAATGGAAAAGTATGACTGGGAGAAATGCTGAGGAGAAACCTGCAGTGCTCTGAGACTTCAGAGGGGGTGGATTTGGTCCACTCAGGGAGGTTTGTAAAGGTTTTCCCAGGGAAATATCTTACACTGGTATTTGAAAGGCTAGAAAGTGTTTAAGTAAGCTACGAGGGTAGGAAAGAACGTTCTGAGTAGGAGAACAGCATGTGCAAATACCCTGTGGCTTCAGGAGGCATGGTAAACAATAAGGACAGAAAGGAAACTGTTGTGGCCAAGTGGAAAGGGCAGGGAAAGAACGAAGGCACCTAATGCTGGAGGCACAGGCCAGACCTAATGTTACCTTCATGATATTATTATTCAGGATTACTTTCTATTTATGGCAAATGTTATTAGTTTTTAATGGGTAGTAGTAACATTCAGAATTTTTAGAAGAACATATTTAAGATTAAAAATTGACTTGATTTAAATAAAAATAGTAAGTTTAGAGTTATACAGGTGGTAAACAGAACTGGCAAAAATTACAAACATGGCTCAGAGACAAGTCTTGTGAAATGAGTATAGATACTGGAGGAAACGGACCTGGTTTGAAATGCTGGCCCCTCCACCAGTAGCTCAGTGACCTTGGCAATGAGTATCAGTTAGGGATGGCAATACCTATGTTATGTGGGTGCTTGCAATGAGTAATGAAATATTGTAGATGGTTATGGCAGTGCTTGGCACATCACAGGTAATCAGAGAATGTTCTTCTAAGGAGAAGATAATTTTTTGGAAGCATCAAGGATGGTGATAATGGTGGGGAGAAGCTGAGGGTGGTTTGATTATTCAAATGTTCCTGGCTGGAAGTGATACAGATTTGATACAGAATAGTAGCAGGAAGAGGAAGAGAAGAGAAGAGAAAAGAAGAGGAGAGAAGGTAACACTTGAGTTTAAAAAATGACCCATCTGCCTATTAACCAATATGTGGAGAGAAAAACCATGCATCTAAGTGGAAATTACAGAGTGAGCCAAAGTACAGAATTGGGAGCTCATAGGCATACTTGGGGGGAGATGGAGATGATCCAATCTGAGTCACAGTGGGAAATGAGTCTAGAAAGGCAGGTGAGGGTAAGGCCGTAGTGTGCAGCTTTATCTGCGGTGTGGACAGTGCGGTGACCAAAACAAGACAGAACGAGAAAATAACATAAACAGTGTAATGACTGACATTTGCTGAGTGCTTATGATGTGGCAGGCAATGTTTGAAACGCTCCGCAAACACTCTTCGTTCTCATATCAACCTCATGCGTCATGTGAGTTATCGTTTTCTATAACTTACAGATGAAGAAACTGAGGTTTAACAGAGTTAAACGCTTCAACAGAGAGTTTAAGCAGCATGTTCATGGTGGTGTGACTCTTATTCAGTGGCTACCGGGGAGTCCTCCAAGCCTCTGAACAGCTCTGGCACGTGTAGGGCAGATGGAGGGGAGGAGGAACAGAGTCAGGCTGGCCAGGGAAGAAACCGTGGCAACATTTCAGACAAACCATGAGAGCTGGACTAGCCTGGAGAAATTCACAGTGAAGCGGAAACCCACCGTTTTGTTTTGTTTTGAATAAACACTATGTACTCATTAATAATGATTTTGTTCATGTTCTCTCTTTTTTTTCAGCAGAAATGCACGTGGATCCAAATCCACCATAGGACATCTGATTAAGAGGGTCTCTAGGGAAGTTTTCAGAGGTTTGCTTCTCAGCCTTGGTTAGGAATCTCTGCTCTCAAAGGACCCACACTCTGAGCAGCATTGGATATTAAATTATTTACCCCCAGATACTTCTAGTTCTACATTTAGTCATAAATCGCTTCCTTCCGAGGGGGCAGGCTCCTCTGGGTTTGGACAGAGGGACTAGAGAAAGCTGAGTTGCTCAGAATGAAGAGCAGGGAGAATTGGAGACCCTGGTTGCCAAAAAGAGGGGTGGGGGGGGGGAGAAGGATTAAGCCAGTGAGGTCACAAGAGGCCTGAGGCTTTGAGGGGTAACCAAAGAACTGTTCAGATCAGGAGTGTCCAATATTTGATTTGAAACGGTTTGTGTTTCTGTAACGTACAGGCCCTGCCACCATCTCCCCAGGCCCTCAGGAATACCCCCTGCATGCAAAAATGTCTCACGTGATGTGTGAGTGGCCCATGCTTTGATTGTGTAAAAACTGAGAAACAGGGGCGCCTGGCTGGCTCAGTGGGTTAAGCCTCTGCCTTCGGCTCAGGTCATGATCTCAGGGTCCTGGGATAGAGCCCCGCATCCGGCTTTCTGCTCGGCAGGGAGCCTGCTTCCTCCTTTCTCTCTGCCTGCCTCTGCCTACTTGTGATCTCAGTCTGTCAAATAAATAAAATCTTTAGAAAAAAAAACAAAACAAAAAAAACCTGAGAAACAATTCTCATTCGTACGGAAACTCAGTTTGTGACGGTATGTGTATTTTCGTTCTTTAACTTTCAGTATTTGTTTCCTTATGTTTTAATTGTGTCTCATAACAAACCCACAACTGGATTTTTAATTTTAAATCTCATATGACAACGTTGTTTGAGACTGGACAGCTCTGTTAACCTTTGCAGTGATTACTGATATACTGATACATTCCTACTACCTTATTGTTTTCTTTTTTAACTTGCTCTATTCTTTTTTTTTTGAACTTTGTAACTATTTTCTTTTATTTATTTTTATTTTTTTATAAACATATTTTTATCCCCAGGGGTACATGTCTGTGAATCGCCAGGTTTACGCACTTCACAGCACTAACCATAGCACATACCCTCCCCAATGTCCATTCCCCCACCCCCCTTTCCCGACCCCCTCCCCCCAGCAACCCTCAGTTTGTTTTGTGAGATTAAGAGTCACTTATGGTTTGTCTCCCTCCCAATCCCATCTTGTTTCTTTTCTTCTTTTTCTACCCTCCTAGTCCCCCATGTTGCATCTCCACTTCCTCATATCAGGGATATCATATGATAGTTGTCTTTCTCTGATTGACT
>PISX010022203.1:0-31486 GCA_004024625.1 Mellivora capensis
GAGAACATAGGCAGTAACCTCTTTGATATCAGCCACAGCAACTTCTTTCAAGATATGTCTCCAAAGGCAAAGGAAACAAAAGCAAAAATGAACTTTTGGGACTTCATCAAGATCAAAAGCTTCTGCACAGCAAAGGAAACAGTCAACAAAACAAAGAGGCAACCCACAGAATGGGAGAAGATATTTGCAAATGACAGTAGAGACAAAGGTTGATATCCAGGATCTATAAAGAACTTCTCAAACTCAACACACACAAAACAAATAATCATATCAAAAAATGGGCAGAAGATATGAACAGACACTTCTCCAATGAAGACATACAAATGGCTATCAGACACATGAAAAAATGTTCATCATCACTAGCCATCAGGGAGATTCAAATTAAAACCACATATTTAAATTTTAATGGAAGTTTGGACATGTATGTCATTTTCAGATTTTGCTGTTACAGAAATGTTATAATACTCAGTCCTACACAAAAATTATATTGTGTAAAGCTAATTAGTTTCTGAGTCTATCTGGATTATTATCAATCTTCAATGAATTACTGTTTATAAGGTCTCTCTTTTTTTCCCAGAGTCCACCAGTGCAAAAGAGTCAATCTAACAAATATCATAATGTTAGATTTTGACATTTATACATAAATATCTAAAAGTTTCAGGTAGTAAGTAAATGTCTTTTTAAAAGCTCAATTTATAATTTGTTTTCAGATTCAATTACAGATAGACCTTGTGGTAGGTTAAAATATAGCATAATAAAATTGAGTTTTGATCTTATTATTTCTATAGAAAGAATAAGAGGAATCCTATTTTCTTCATTCTTGGAAGGTAGGCTTTGTGTTCTGAGTCTGTCTAAGCTTGGTAAATCATTAAGAGCTATTGTTTTGTTTCATTTAAAATTTTAGGGCCCCCAAATAGAAATGGTCAGATACTCAAATGCAATTTGCCACATTTTTGTTCATTTATGTTTTGGGTAGGTGTTTACCAAGGAGAATAAAGTATTTAGTGTTTTCAGAATTTGTCCTAATGCTGTGGATGTGGACGTATTGGAAATGAGAATGTCTACAAGGTATGGTGAGGGAAGTCTGCCAACACAGTGGAGGTCCATAGGTGAAGACCCCTAAGCACTTACACAACCAACCTTGACAAAAATACTTGCATTCCAAAGCTGAGCATCACACTTGGGTCAGGCTGGACTAACACCAGGTGTCTTTTCTGAATCATTAAGAGTGCTCAAGAACCCTGAAACTGTTGATCAGTCCTAGCTAGGGAGGACATTCCACTCTCTCCTGAACATTAGAGGGGTTTAATTCTCTGCCCACTAGGAAGGAATGGCTTCAAAGCAGTTTAACTAGAGTGAGGTAAATTTAAAAATGTGCAGTTGACTGGTAATCATTTTTGATACATCTGATATGTTTTATGTATGATAATATTGGCAATAATACTCCTAGAAAAAGTTGAGTATCTGAAGACCATACCTGCTGTTCCCCCAAGGGTTGTTTTTGTTGCTTGTATTTTTTAAAAACATTGTATTTATTTATTTGAGAGAGAGAAGAGAGAACAAGTGGGGTGAAGGGCAGAGGGAGAATCAGACGTCCTGCTGAGCAGGGAGCCTGATGCAGAGCTGGATTCCCAATCAATCATGACCTGAGCCAAAGGCAGACTCTTAACCGGTTGAATGAGCCACCCAGGTGCCCCCACCCAAGGGGTTTATGGGAGATCTCCTTGTTCAACTTTTATTCTAAAGATAAAACCTCACTCTTGATATTTTAATAATCTCCCTTCACCTTAGAAAATCTTCTCAGCCTTACTGAAAATAAAATTTTAAGATAAAATGTAAATTTTATTATACTACATAATTATGAGTTTCTTTTGACCATCTGTTGGCTATTCTCTTACTGATATTTATCTTTTTTATTCTAGTGCTATAATAGATCTCTTCCTAGGTCTCCTAGTGTTTGAGGAAACAACACTCCAGCTCAGTTGGTCTAGAGCTAACACTTGGACTCTGGCAAAAATTTGCTGGTCAATCTCTGGCATCATAAAGAAATATATTTTTCTAGTTTTCTTGTTTCAGTATGTCAGAAGTTATTTTTCATTTTATCTTAAATATCTGTCCAGCTTTTTAAACTTACTCTTATTGCCTCTGCCTTAATTAGATTCCCTCATTGTATTCTGTTCTTCCCCTTCATTATAGAGCTCTTTGTAGTCAACTCTGTGGGACAGCTATCTTTCATTCTGTTATTGCTCTATTCATTTTATCTCTGTTCAGAGAATATCTGTGTGAAGCAACCTGCTTTTCTATTAAATATACATAAGGAGTATTCATGTGGATTCAGCAGAAGTCTGTCTACTAGAAAAGGGTTTCATATAATTCACATGCTTTTGGAGAGTGGATTATCCATCACATTTCCTGGCACATGATGGTCTTAATAAATTATGACTTCATGTCTCAACTTTTTAAGTTCATGGGCTGAGCTTTACATCAATACAAATACCTAGCACCAAGTTATGAAGAAACATTTCTGTTAGTGACATCACTAAATCACTCACTTCAACAAATCTTTTATAGTCATACCCTTTATGCCTGAAAGTTCTGAGGTTTTTTCCTTTTCCTTTTTTTTTTTTACTATGAACATTTAACTTTTTTTTTTTTAAAGATTTTATTTATTTATTTGTCAGAGACAGAGCGAGAGAGAGCAAGCGAGCACAGGCAGAGTGGCAGGCAGAGGCAGAGGGAGAAGCAGGCTCCCTGCCGAGCAAGGAGCCCGATGTGGGACTCGATCCCAGAACACTGGGATCATGACCTGATCCGAAGGCAGCCGCTTAACCAACTGAGCCACCCAGGCATCCCTGAACATTTAACTTTTAAAGGGGCTTTTTTCCACCAAGAAAAAAAAAACAACAAACTTGTACTTTAAATAAACTTTATAGCTACTACTTTATAGAGTTTTATTCATTGCTAGTAAATGTAATGCAGTGATAGAATGGTATATGACACATTAAGGGTAGATATACTCAGATAATACTTTCTGTTTGGGAAATGAAACTTTGGAGTCTTAACTAAAAAAAAAAGAAGAGAAATCTTTTGTCCTTTGATTTCAATTTTATGGATCCTAAACAAAGTGAAAGAAGTGGATATGAAGGAAAGGGAATTTGAAAACTCACTTTAGGGGGCACCTGGGTGGCTCAGTGGGTTAAAGCCTCTTCCTTTGGCTCAGGTCATGATCTCAGGGTCCAGGGATCGAGCCCCATATTGGGCTCTCTGCTCAGCAGGGAGCCTGTTTCCTCCTCTCTCTCTGCCTGCCTCTCTGCCTACTTGTGATCTCTGTCTGTCAAATAAATAAATAATTAAAAAAAAAAAAGAAAGAAAACTCACTTTAGAATAAGCAAATAAATAACCAGTCTATCAAATACAGCAGAATGTTATGACTTTACTAGATTGTTTCCTAACAAATTTTATATTTCAGCCTCTCTATAGTCTGTATGCTTTAATTTATTATTTTGATAAAGAGTGCTACGTTGAATAAATGTTTTATTTAGATTATTAACATGTTCAGTCCTCAAAAAGTGACTGCACTTGGGTATCAATCTATTTACTGGGAATCTAAAGTCAAATAGGCCACAATCTTAACTCTTAAATGTGTTTCCAATGTAATAAAAGTCAGTGACATTTTGGAACACTGGAAAAAAATAAAATGAAATAAAAATTTTTTAAAAGTCTGTGACGAATAAGCCTTTACAACATATTACAAACGCTATGTCAGAAGAATGCAGAGTTTTATTATAGTATAGAAGGGGGTGAGCAATTTCAAATTTTAGATTAGAGGAAACTTCCTGGAAGAGTTGATATTTGGGCTGAGTTTTGAAAGATGATGTAATATGTTATTCAACAAATGCCTTTTTTATGTAGTATAAGTGAATCACCACCATATTACTTTCACTTGGATATATTCTGATCTGAAGGTACCTCATCTTCTTTTAGGTACCATAATAAGGCACCATTGCCCCCTGGTGGAACTTACTTTACACTGTTGGCTTGAGGTTCACGGAGGAAGTCACTAAATTGAGAGCCTACAATGAATCAATTTCAATTCCTAAATTCTAAACTGGTTTCCTTTATTGAGATAGTGTTGTCTGGTTTTCCATATATGGATTAGTCTGAAAGGTTAAATTATCTTTCCATTATTCTTAAAGCTGCATACCCAAGAGACCCAACAAACAGCAGTGTCAGGTTACTTTTGATAATATTCGGATGTTCTCACCTTAAACCAGGCATGCCAAGAGATCAGTGGGTAAATAAAGGTCAAATAAAGATTTCCTGCTTTTGTTACAATTCTCAATGTAAGGAAAAGAGTTAGTTGGTTCATGTTTCAAAGGTTTAATAAGTTCCAACTATATTATATTAAGAGCAATGTCTTTTTATTTATTTGACAGAGAGAGAGAGACAGAGATCACAAGTAGGCAGAGAGGCAGGCAGAGAGGGAGGGAAACAGGCTCCCTGCTGAGCAGAGAGACAGTTGTGGGGCTCAATGCGGGGCTTGATCCAGGACCCTGAGATCATGACCTGAGCCACCCAGGTGCCCCAATAGCAATGTTTTTAGCTGTTAATCTAACAAGCAGTGGTTCTCAGCCAAGGAGTGGTTTTGTCCCCCTTCCCCTAATGTAGTTAGAGACAACTTGCTGATGTTGGAGGATATTTTTAGTTGTGACAACTGGGAGTGTGTGTGCTACTATTACCCAGTGGGCAGAGACTAGGGATGCTGTTAATAATCCTACAATGCAGAAAACAAAGGCCCTCAGAATAAGGACTTCTCCAACCCCAAACTTCTATAAGTCTAAATATGAGCAAAACTGAAACAAAGTAATAAAGCTTTTCATGTTTCAAAACAACCTCCCTGCATTTTATTTTGCTCATCTAACATCATTAGCATAAATACATTTACATCATTTTAATCAGTAAAAATTAAGTGTACAAGTTATAGCATATTTAGAATTTGTAAGATGAAAAAAGCAAGGTTTATTGTATTTTTTTTTAGCTTATTATGAAAAATGAAGTAAATCTTAGTCAAAGATGATGTTTTCCATTAACCACATTTTTTTGCTACATAGTCCATAATACCATAAGACTATTTGCTGGTTCCCAAATGCGAGAATAGACAACTTGTAGATACTGCTTTATAATCATTCATGGGAGTACAGATTGTGTAGCTAACAATGCACTATATAGAACCACCGGATACAAATAATCCTTCCTGAGATAACTGTTTTTTATAGGGTCCTCCCTTTATACATTACATATCTTTTCTGGATATCAAAAAAATCCACATAAAATAGTCATTTGAGGTCCATCTTGTACAGTAACAGTAATTTTCATGATTACTTAGAGACTTGGAAGAGAAATAGTTTATTTTTTTATTTTATTATTGATTTATTTTGTTGTTTAATTTTATTCGTTTATTTTTATTATTATTTGCATCATGATAAGTGTACTCTTTAACTCCCATCACCTATTTCACCCATTCCCCCACCCACATCCTCTCTGGTAACCATCAGTTTGTTCTCTATAGGTAAGCGTCTGTTTCTTGGTTTGCCTCTTTCTCATTTTTCCCCCTTTTGCTCATTTGTTTTGTTTCTTAAATTCTACACATGAGTAAGATCATATGGTATTTGTCTTTCTCTGACTGACTTATTTTGCTTAGCATTATACTCTCTGGCTCTATCCATGTTATTGCACTGAACACTTTTAAAATCTGCAAAGAAGACTTTATTCAACACTATTGCAATAAGAGTCAAGACTACTGCAATAGGGGAGGGTGACTGAATTCAATTCTGCTGAAACAAAAATATCAGAGAGTTTTTAAACATTGGAGTGAACTAATGGAAAAGTACTGAAGGACATTAGGAAGGAGGTTGGTGAATGTGATTAGACCATCTGTGTTTGTTAATTGTCTCTTATTGAAATTAGGTTCCTACTGTCCCACAGAAACTGGAAAATAGGAATGATATCTCCTTTGATGACTACATTTCAAAGGATGGCTCCCACTTCTTGAGGAAGGCATTTTCTGGGTTATGGAAGGTTTATATCTCAAAGGGGCAAAGAAATAATTTATAATTGCAAGTTTTCTAAGTAAATGCTCTAAGAAAAGAGAGATCAGGAGCCTGTAGTTAGAAAGAAACCTGTTTAGAGTCAGTTAAGGTGATGAAACATGAAAGTTCTTGGTCAGACTTTAGGAAAACAAAATTATTACTCAGGAAAAATTGAATGAACAGTATGGAATCCTGCTAATTACAAATGATACACTCAAAATTATATAAAGAAGACTTTTACTTTGAATACCAGTACCTTTTAAAAAATTTTTAAATGTTCAATATATGTAAAATTTTTAAAGTAAGAAATACACATTTTATAAAAGGAAAAGGTAACTACAGAAAGAACTGTTAAGTCTTTGATGAGAGATGAAGTAAACTTTAATTTGAAAGCCTACATTTTCCATTATTTGCATTTGGGTGACAGTACTATTTTCATCCTACCTATGTTGAATTTTATAGATTTCATTGAACCATTTCTATGTTCTCAGGCTTTTTTTTTTTTTTTTAATTCCAGCCTATTGTAAATGGAAGGTTGTTATGAAGTAGGCGGAATTCTAAGATGGTCTCCATGACCCTGATGTACTCATGCTATACATTCTTTTTCCCTCAAGGCTGGATGGGACTTGTGACTATGATGGAGCATTTTCTCCTTTGGTTATATTATATCACATAGCAGAGATAATAGAATAGTCAATCCCAGGATTACATTTAATTTTGCATTTTTAAAGACACTGATGTTGTGTACTGAAGAAAGATTTTTCTGCTGATCTTAATAAAGTTAATTGCATTAGAGGGCTACATGGCTAGGATCTCACAATGGTCTCTAAGAGCTGAGAACAGTCCTGGCCAACAACCAGCAAGAAAACATGGACCTCATTCTTATACCACAGGAACTAAATTCTACCAAAAACCAGTTCCAATTTTGAGCTTACCTTGGAAGAGGACACTAAGCCACAGGTGAGACCATAACCACAGTTGACATCTTGATTTCAATCTGATGAGACCCTGGACAGAGAACCCACGTAACACATGTTCTGATCACAGAAATTAGGAAATCATAAATTTGTGTTGCTTTAAGCTACTAACATCATGATAATCTCTATGCAGCAATAGAAAATGAATGCCTCTAGTACTGTTTTGACTGTACAATGTCTTTTCAGTCTCTACGTACTGAATATCAATGTTCAGATTTTAAACATCATTGTCTTTATTAGCTGTTTTTCTAACAACAGATGTTTTCTCCAGTGAGGCCCACAAAATATATCCTGCAGTGTTTATTATGCAAGGAAGGACATTCCTTTCTCTTTTCATGGCCACACTTAATTAGCATTCCTGTCTGTGTCTCTGGCCCAAATGATTCTGCTCAGCATTCAAGCCACACAAGTGTGGTGATAGGAATCTTTTTGGATGTATTTTTCTGACAGGAATAACTTACACGTTGTGGACCAAGCTAAAAATGGACTTTCCCTTTGGACAGAAACACAGGTCCAATTATAATTCATATGAGAGGATATTAAATGTTCAATCAAGCACTCCAGTGACTCAGAATTTCCTTGTTCATATAGTTTATACTAAAGTCATGAGTAAAGAAAATACAAGTTTCATAAGAAAGAAAAGGATTTAATATTAAACCTGTTTCATATTTCATATTAAAAATGTATTTTGGATTGTTAAAATGCTTTCTATTTCTATCAAAAGGAATGAGGAGACGAGGATAAAATTTTCTCTTTTGGGGAAATAGTTTTCTATTCACCTGCAATTATGTGAGTTACATTATATTTGCCAGGAAAATCAGGACAGTTACAAATGTCAGAAGATTTGAGAATGGACCAAGGTCCATAATTTTATTTGATATTTGGAACCACTTGCTGAATAGTGCTGAATTTGGCTATTGAACTAAAAAGGAAAGCCACTTTCTTAGCCATGTATCTCCCTCTTTGTTCTACCTCTATTCTGTTTACTATCCTCTAAGTTTATAGTTGATGGAATTAATATCTGACACATTGAATGAATCAATAATGTCAGCTTGAGCTTTGTTCCCAATGATTTAATGACATAATCCAGCACACTCCAGAGACACTGTTTCTGTACTCCATAGAACTATTTCCCTGCTACATAAAAGCCAACCTTAGAGTGTTTAAAATGACCCCCTCAAGGGGTACCTGGGTATCTCAGTCAGTTAAGCATCTGCCTTTTGCTTAGGTCATGATCACACGGTCCTGGGATCCAACCCCGCTGCGTCGGGCTCCTTGCTCTCCCTCTCCCTCTGCCTGCCATTCTACCTACTTATTCTCTCTCCCTGTCAAATAAATAAATGAAGTCTTTAAAAAATAAAATAAAATAACCCCCTCACATACGGGAATTTGTATACATGCCACTGTTCTTTCTCAATTCTTGTTTAGATGTAAAGAAATAAACAAAATATTCATGTACATTGCACACATATAAGATTCATATATATACATATGAGAATTTAATATGTGAATTAATTTACACACATATAAATTGTCTTTAAAAGAAAATATGATGATGTTTAGATAGATATCCTTCAAATTGCTCATGTTGGGGGATTGCCCATCTTTTTCAATAAAGAAAAACACTGTGATATAGTAGAAAATGATATAGGTTAGAAATCTTTGGATTTTATTTGTTATTTCATTTTTGTCACTAGCTTGCTATATGTTTTGGGGTTATTATCTGATGAATCTGGGTCCTAAATATCCCCAATTATAAAACAAGGGGTTTAAATAAGAACAGAATGTGTCCTCTATGTTTCCTGTGGAAACATCACCTGGAGATGGTAAGAGTGTTCTGTAATGAGAAAAAAAGTGTCCTGCAGTCAAGTTTGGAAATGCTGAGTTAAAGTAAAGAGCTTTCTTTAGTACAAGATAGCTTACAGTCTTTAAAATGCTAATATGCAATTGAAACTCTGTGAGAGAATTTACTATTCAGTGATTCTCCAACTCATTTTACCAACTTATTTTAACACATTCTTTTTACATAAAACCAAATAAAATCCAGTGGGGTCAGTGTTTTCTGGAACATATTTTGGTAAAAGTTGCTCCAGAAATCTCATTAGTAAAGAATAAAAGAAATATTCTACCCTAAAAAAACTATAATACAAATATATCATCTACACAGGAAATGAATTATTGCATGTAAAATGAAAGATAAATTGTGTATATTCAGAAAATATTTTACTGTTTTAAATATAAAAGATATCTGCCATGATTACTCTAATTTACATTTTAGTGTGTTGTGATATATGTTTACACTGAGGTAGGACCTAAGACTTTAAAATTTCTTAGTTAAGGTAGGATTCTCTAACAGTTCTGAGTTCTTGAGTTCTTCTTGAGCATATATGTGCAAATACAGCTAATGAAAAATGTAGGTCTTCAAATTAAGGTTTACATATACATAGCTTTTCCATTTAATAAGCACAATTGAATATGTTGATTTTCAATGATTGTTTAATGATCATTGATACTAAGGGGAATCATTGGCTTGAAAATTATGTAATTCTTCAAAAATGTGGCTGTCTTTTGCAACAGACCCAATTACCTAAAAATTCTTAAGAAATGTTAATTGATGAGGATAGAATGAATAAGGGACATTTATAGCAATCTATTTTTTTAATTAGTAGACTTTACTTTTGAGAACAAGTTCCAGATATATAGGAAAATTAGGAAGAAAGTAGAACGTTCCTACCTGATTTTTTTCACCCTGTGTCGTCTTTTATTAATATCTTGCATTGGTGCATTGTTACAATTGATGAACAAATATCGCTACATTATTATTAACTAAATTACATAGTTTATATTAGCGATGAATATTTGTGTTGTAGTTCCATGGGTTTTGTGCCAAATGCTTAATACCATTCATCCACCCTCATACTAACTCTACAACTCAACCATCAGTGATCTTTTTAAATTATACGACAAATTATATCAGTGCTCTGTTCATAATGCTGCAGTATTTTTCTATTTTATCAGACTAACAATTAAAAGAGAAAATTTAAATTCAGTGACATAAGTAGATGAAATTAAAAATGTGAAAAAATATATGCCATACAAAGATGAAGAATAATAAAAAGAACGCTTGAACATCTCTTAAGGTATACTTTAAAGGAAAAACTTATATTGGGACATTTTTAATGATAGAGGAATGAATATCTACTCTCCATCAGTAGACTTGCAGTATATATTTTTTCCTAACAGTTTTTTTTTTTTTCCCAAACATGTTTTTGTTTGTTTGGTTCATGTATGTTACCTTGTTGTTTATCCCCCCACGTACAGAATTAGGACCTAGCTGACTGGTGTTGAACTGGGCATGGAACACAGCCAAGCTGACTTTGGGCAAATCAAACACGTTGGTATCAGATTCATGTTAGTGTCACCACGATTAAGGAATGAAATTACCATCCAGAGAAAAATCTTATTCTTCAAAACGTGACCACAAATACGGATACCTATTGATATGGTTATTTTTACTCATGACATGGTAGTTAAAAATCTCCAACTATTATTTTTCATGTAAAGGATATGCAGACATTTCAGGATTTTGAAATCCATATGTAAACTATTTCACATAGCCCAAAATTTCAGTCAATGGCCATTATTAGACAATGAGTCTTTAGAGTTCTTATGTTATCAAGTTATATTCACATGGCAGACACTAGAAGATATTCTTGTGCTGTAGCAGAGAACTAGAAATAGAGCAAGAAAACATGAAAACAACCAAGTGCTATTATGGAACAGATGTACAGCAGAATCAAGCTTTAGAACAGTAATATCTGCAAATGTGTAAAACACTCCATTTAGAATGAAGTTGCAAGTAGTAATGATTTTGTCTAAGGGGTTTGCAGTGTGTCACATAGTATCTTTTTTAATGGTCTCTGGTCAGTCTCACACTTGATACAAATTGGTTGAAGTGGCCCATTCAGGGATATTAGGTACAGAAATACAGACTTGGTTTAATCTATTCCCTTTAAACACTTCTGTTGTCCTTTACGGTATAGTGTTTGTAGTAGAACTCTAAAAATAAATAATGTCTTGAAGGAGGACAAAATTTAACATGGTAGAAAAATATATGTATATAACCATAATCTAAGGCAGACTATGTTAAATGCCTTAAGAGAAAACGTGCCATGGTTTACAGCGAGAGTATCAAGAGAAATTGATTCCAACATTAAAAATATAGTGTGCCTCTGGGCCTCACATAATAAAAACAAACTTTTGCCAAGAATGACATATGTTTACAGGCTTGTGCTGTTACATTTACTACTAATGATAGGTTTTATGGTTGTAAAATTGCAGCAATGTTTTGAAAATAAATTTTAATGCTATGATTTTTAAAATAACCAACAAGAATAATTCCATTAATCATTGAAAATTGAACTAATGCTATTAATAAATTCTACTGATTCACATTTAGATGAGATTGAAGAAAATGAAGTTTGCTGTAATTCTACTGAGCATACACATTATTGCTATAATAAAAACACAAAAATAATAATTCTTAAGAGCATTTCCTAAAGAAAATCTCGATTTCTCTCCACCACAGTTGTTCCTCTCACCTGAGGAAACTGTTTTAAGGATTTTGGCTAAGTTTCTTAAACTGTTCTTTTTGAAGAATTTGAGTAACAACTTTGCTGCTCAAAGAGGCACTAGCAGAGACCAACTTGTAAAGGCATTACTGGGATTGTAACTGTGGGGCACTGAAGGATGCAGGGATTTTTCTAGAAGGTGATGTCTGCCTTACATTTTGAAAACGCTTGTCCATGTGCGTTCTGGAAATATTGCTACTGTTATAGACTGAACTTAGAACTGATAGAAATCTTTAAGCAAAGGGATTGAAAACAAGTTGAGTCTCTTTACTGGTAAGTGCAGAGATAAGGGCTCTTCAGGATTCCAGCCACCCATCTCTAAAAAAAGAATCAGACAAGAGGTGCTGCTGGAGTCAAACCAAGCTGGTGCATGCAAGTTTATACAACCTGGCACATAAAAGGTAGACAAGATGGATTCCTTGTTCTTTGACAATTCTAAAAGCCTCACTATCTCATCAGACAAAAATAAACCTTATAAAAAAAGATATAGCTTCCAGGATAATCTGTAGAATCTACATGTGTGGTTTTGTTTCTTTTCTTCTTGTGTTTCCAAATGGATTGTAAGAATTGTTATTTCACTAGCTTACTTAATCTAGTAAAGAGGTTGAAAAGGGCCTGTGTCTACTGTAGATAGCTTCAATGGTAAACTGACCTCCACATTACCATATTTCACTTCTAAATTATTTGTATGAACATAATTATATAACCTGCATAATGTTATTAAATAGAAAATGTATAGTTCAAAACATAGATATTCTGTCAGATATTTTTAACTGTAGTATGAAAGGTAACCAAACTATGGAAATTATGTAACATTAATGTTTTAAGAACACAATAATTTTGGTCTCACTGAAACTAGTTCTCAGTGGAAGTGTTTAGATGTTGACATCAATGTTCATATTCATGTTATTTTGTTTTAAAGGGTTGTTTTAGTATATGATAGTAAATGATAGGCCTTAGACCTGGATCTTATTTAAAGCCTTCATTCAAGGGGCCCCTGGGTGGTTCAGATGGTTAAGCATCTCCCTTCAGCTCAGGTCATGATCTCCAGGTCCTGGGGATTGAGGCACAGGTTGGGCTCCTAGCTCAGCAGGGAGTCTCCTTCTCCCTCTCCCTCTGCCTCTCCCCCTGCTTGTGCTCTCTCTTTCCGTCTCTCTCTCTCTCAAATGAATAAGTAAATCTTTAAAATTTTTTAAAAAAAAATGTGTCCATTCAATCAATATAATATTTGGGGATGCCTCTCCTTTCTTCGATGCTAATGTTGTCAAGTTAAAAAGCATTTTTCCCTTCTTTCAGTTTAGAGCTAGGAGGAGAAGGCAAAGATTTGAAATTTAATGTGATAAATACAATAATAGATGCAAATTTAGAGAGATTTTGGACCAGAGAAGAGGGACCATCTCTTTGGTTCTTGCAGAAAGAGAAGACTTTTTTGAGATAAAATAGCAATTACTTTGGACCTTAAAAAACTAAGCAGAACTTTCAACCAAAGGAAAGAAAATTTGTACCCAATGATAGCAGCATTTTTTTAAAATGTGGGAGAACAAAAATGACTGTAGCATACAATCTCTACTATTATTATTTTTGGGGGAAACTTGAATATATCAAAGCCTATTTGTTATGATGGAATATAAGTTTCAGAAGTAGTTTTATGTTTTTTAGCAAATATAAAAACAGATGATTAAATGTTTAACCTTTGGTTTTCAAGTATAGCCTCTAAAAATATTGCTGAATGTGTCATGTTGTTAAGATTTAATTTTACAACTATTGTGTCCATTCAAATTGTGACTGTTATGAGACCCTTACAATTGGTGATGTGCTAAAATTATATTTCTATCAAGTCATTACTTTACACTTTATAAATGGTCCAAAAATATAATAAATATTAGAGAGGTTATTTTGAACATACTGAAGGTATTATGGAATTTGAGGAAAAAGATTTTGTATTAACAAAGATTGCCATTAAAGAGAAGTGGAAAGAAACATTTAAATTCTATAGAATTGTGAAGAATTATTTTACTTGAAAATTTAGCAATTTTAATATTACTACCAATACAATGCATATCTTTCTAGATCTGTCTTAATAAAAAGATACAATAGATATGTGATTAATATCTGCCTTTTAAAAAGATTTTTGAATAGTTTAATCATGTTTTCATTAATACCATTCAAAACAATTTTTATAAATATATAAAAATAAATTCAAGCATAATCTTAAATCATGACTGCAAATTATATTTGATTAGAAGTTGGTGACTTCAGAATTAACATGTTTTTTTTACCATATACAATACATTTCTAACAATATTAGCCCAACTGTTAGTGAACTATACTTTTAAACTAATTGTAGAGTAAATATGGAATGTAAAGAATTATAATCTCACTTTTGTCATATTATCATCATCATACTATGAGAATTGAATTTGGACAAACTGAAATTAAAGTTGAAAATGTCTTATAAATATTTGACAACAAAGCAAAAAAAGCAAGAAATGTATAATAATAATTCTTAAAAATTAAAATTCATTAAAAAGTTTTTATTATTTTTCTTATTAAATAGTTGGTTTAAAACTAATATATGCCAAATTATATCTTTGGAACAAAAGAAATTTTATGACCAAATGGATAAACTAAGGAAATTGGATTACCATTTATGAATTCTAGGAGGGAAAAAGTCTACAACCATTTCTGTAGTGGTAGAGAGAGAAGAAATAACAGAAATTTGAGTCTTAATAGTAGCAGCAATACCTAGGAAGGATAATCTGAACAACAACCAACTTGAGTTTTGGGCTTTATAAAGAGAATTTTTAAAGATTTTTTTTTGGAAAATAAATATAACTATTTTTAAATAAGACATTAAAATAAGTTTGAAACTCACTAAAAAAAATCTAAATATGCTATAATTAAAGTTTTACAAAGAATAAAAAAAGTTATTAGTTTTAGAATTTTAAATGATCATACTATTATTTTTCTTTTTATAAAAGTGAAATCTATTATTTGTGGAAGATCAAAATTATGGTGAATAACAAGAGAATAAGATGTATTTATTTAAAATGTTAATGTCTTCTGCTATAAATTTGTTTTTGCAAAAGTAACACTGGTTCCTTGTCATATCATACAAAGATAAAATATACATGTAAAACTATACATAAGTGGAAAATATATATAAGTGAAAGCAATACTTTAAAAAAAGTACTAATTATGGGACACCTGGGTGGCTCAGTAGCTTAAGTGCCTGTGTTCACCTTAATTCATGATCCCAGGGTCCTGGGATTGGGCCCCGTATCTGGCTCCTTACTTAGTGGGAAGCCTCTCCCTCTCCCTCTGCTTGCAGTTCCCCCTGCTTGTAATCTCTCTCTTTCTCTCTCTCTGACAAATAAAAGAAAATCTTTAAAAAAAAAAAAAGTACTAATTGCAAATAACTAATCCTTGTTAGTTCTTTGTGTATAGTGTTCTAGTATTTTCTGAGTTAAATTTGATGTTTACTGGCAATTATCATTTTATACCAGGTTCTCAGATTCTTATTCTCTTTCTCATTATAACAATTATTTTTGTATAATTCTGTGGCATTAGTTACACTCACATTATTATTCAGCTGTCACCACTATGTCCAAAGTTATCTTTTCATTCCATAAAGAATTTTGTACTCTTTAAACGAAAATTCCCATACTTACTCCCCCTCAGACCCTGGCTAACTCTAACCGCTTTCTGTGTTCCTATTCTAGATAGTTCCTATGAATGGAGTCATACAATATTTTTTATTTTGTGTCTAGCTAACTTCATATAGCATGATATCTTCAAAGTTCATCCATCTTGTAGTATGTGTCAGAATTTAATTCCCTTTAAGACTGAATAATAGTTCATGGTGTGTAACCATATTGTTCACCCATTCATCCATTAATGGACCTTTGGGTTGCTTCCATCTTTTGACTACTGTGAATTATGTTGTCATGAACTATGAACATTGATGTACAAATATCTGTTCCAGTCCCTGCTTTAAACTATTTTGGTTTTCATTTAGGGGTAGTTAAGGTGAGTCACATAGTAATTCTGTGTTTAGCTTTTTGAGATACTATCAAATTCTTTCCACAATGGCTGAACCATTTTACATTCCTACTAGTGAGATGTGAGTTTTCAGTTTCTCTGCACTCTCACCATCTTCATTACTTTATGTTGTTGTTTTTTACTGCTACGCTGCTAGTTACAATGTGTCATTTCATCATGGTTTTGATTTGCATTTCCCTAATAACTAATAACTAATAACATTGAGCAATTTTTCATGTGCTTATTGGTTGTTATATATCTTCTTTGGAAAATGTCACGGGTGATGTTGGTCTATAGATTTATTTTGGTAAAGCTTTAGTTAGTTTTTAAAAAGTAAATGTTACACTAATTCACAAATAGTGATTTGGTAGTTTCCTTTCTTTTGTGTGTGTGTGGGGGGGGGGCTTAAATAACATCATTCAGAGTAATTATTGAAAGATAAGAAGTTAGTGCTGTTGTACTACCTGTAAAGTCATTGTTTCTGTAATTGTCTCTGTTCCTTTCCAGTCTCTGTTACTTTTGGGCTCTCTCTCCTCTCAAAGGATCTCCCTTAATATTTCTTGCAGGGCTGGTTTAGTATTCACAAATTCTTTAGTTTTTGTTAGTTTCAGAAGCTATCTCTCCTTCTATTCTGAATGACAGCCTTGCTGGCTAAAATATTCTTGGTTTCATATTTTTCCCATTTAGCACACTGAATATATCATGCCAATAATTTCTGACCTGTCAGGTCTCTGTAGATAGGTTTGCTGCCAGCCTTATATATCTATCCTTGTAGATTAAGGACCTCTTGTCCTGAGCAGCTTTCAAAATTTTCTCTTTATCTTTGAAATTTGCAAGCTTTGCTATTATACATCAAGGTTTTGACCTATTTTTCTTGATTTTTGAGGGGAGTTTTCTGTATATCCAGGACTTGAATGACAGATGAATGGATAAAGAAGATGTATACATATATACAATGAAATATTATTCAGCCATCAAAAAGAATGAAATCTTGTCATTTGCAACAGTTAGGATAGAATTGGAGGGTATTATGCTAAGTGAATTAAATCAATCAGAGAAAGACAATTATCATATGATTTCACCTCATATGTGGAATTTAAGAAATAAAACAGAGGATGGGGGCGCCTGGGTGGCTCAGTGGTTTAAAGCCTCTGCCTTCAGCTCAGGTCATGATCTCAGGGTCCTGGGATCGAGTCCCACATCGGGCTTTCTGCTCAGCAGCAAGCCTGCTTCCTCCTCTCTCCCTCTCTGCCTGCCTCTTTGCCTACTTGTGATCTCTGTCTGTCAAATAAATAAATAAAATCTTTAAAAACAAAACAAAACAAAAACAGAGGATCATAGGGAAGGGAGGGAATAATAAAATAAGATGAAATCAAATCTTGAGACTCTTAATTGTAGGAAACAAACTGAAGTTTCTCTGGAGGAGGTGGCCAGGGGAGATGGGGTAATTGTGTGATAAGGCATTAAGGAGGGCACTTGAAAGTAATGAGTATTGGGTGTTATATGCAACTCATGAATCACTCAATTTTACTTCTGAAACTAATAATATAGTATATGTTAATTTGCACTAAAAGGAACTAGGGTTCCTTGAATAAACTGTTAATTCCAGGTATGGGATAAGAAATAAAAAAGATGAGCTTGGAATATATATATTTAAAAAATCATAAAACTGTAAAAACTCATATCAAAAGGATTCAGGAGCCAATTGCCCCAAATTTGAGAGATTTAAATATATATTTATATAAGAATATATAAAATATACTTATATATAAATATATACATACATACATTTATACATATACATGCATTTAGATATACTTAACATTACTGAAACACATACAATGTTTAAATCCATGACTAAATAATGATACTTTAAAAGGAAGAAAAATTAAATAAATGAAACTTCATTTGTAAGATTCTAGGGAAAGTGCACAATTTTGAAATTAGTAAAAGGATTAAACATTTCTTGCATTTTCTATGCAGCTGGTACTTGAGATTAAAATTAGCTTATAAGGAGAAGTGTCTTTTTATTTAAAATGTTGTAACATATAAACAAAGAAGAAATAATAGAATTTTACCATGACGAAATTCCTAATGATTTAATGTATTGGGGCAGTATTATAAACAGATGGTAACAGCATGAAAACAGAGAGATGGCGAGACATTCTGGGCCTACTGTCAGAAATGCATAACAGAACATAATACAGAAACTTACCAAAAGAGAAAAAAGAAGTAAAACCTGGTCAAGACTTCAGATCCAATTACCAATTGACAAGTAATACAGAGGATAGATAAACAAGTTCAGTAACATTAAGAGGGAGCTATCAGCAAAATCCATGTAGTGGGAAACTGTACCAGAGAAATAATCCATTCTCATCAACAAATATAAAGAAAGAAAAGGGAATTTGTAAAATTATAAAAACAGCATTTTTAAATTAAGAAAAAGAAACACAATATCAATGAATATAAAAAAGTAAAAAATAGACAAAATTCTCCTGAGAATCATCAAATATTAAAGATATTTATTAAAGAATATTTATATTCTTTATATATTTGCATTTATTAAAGAATATTTATATTCTTTATATATTTATATTTATTAAAGAATGAGCTGTTTATTAAAGAATATTATTTATCTATATTATAGATAAATTATATTATGTATGTGAAAGGAATATGTATTATGTATGTGAAAGGAAATTTTTTATAGGAAATTAATGCAAAAATGCTGTATAAAAAATTTTTTATAGGAAATTAATACAAAAATGTAGACACATTTATAAACCTGAAAAAATGGACTTAAAAGAAAATTGACGATGATAAATTCACTTGCCTACACTTTCCCAGCACAGGATATTTTCAGTTTTTAAGTGACTATAAATTTGAAAAGTGAAAAATAGCATTTCATCTTAATGAGTATTTCTCTTGCTACAGAAAAGGAAATCTTCATATGTATGTATCATCCCCTTTTACTTACTTTTTATGAACTGCCTGTTTACATAATTTGCCAATTTTTATTTATAATAACCCTTTATGGATTAAGGGTGTTATCATTTATTACAGATATTATTAATATTTTGTTCCAGTTTCTCATTTGCTATATAAGAGGCTCACAAATTTAGTAACACTCCACTTATTTACTCAAAGAAAAAAGAAAAATGTAGTTTATTTCTTTATAGCTTATCTTCTTTTCCTTTGGAGCTAACACAGAGGAGTATAAAAAACACCCTAACTAAATTTGAATGTTAATCATTTCACTTAGTGTGATATAATCATGTTCTCTTTAGTTAAACTCAGTCTCTTCATGGTTTACATTTCTAGAGTTGGGCTATAGAAGACACAATGAGATAACTTTTGAGGCCATCTGAGGGGAAATGTAATCAATTCTTACAGTTTGTTGTTGTTTTTTTTTTCATAGGAGTCCCTTAGGCTACTTTAATGGTAATTCTTAAAGTATAATGACGTTGAGGAGGAATGGAGAGGGATGGGACTTTTCAGAAAGAGGAGGAAATCTGTCAGCCTTGGCCTTCCTTAAATTCTAAAACCCTCTGTGCTGGTCAGGGAGGTGCAGAGAAGGGGTCTTCTCTGGAGTAGAGACAGGGGAGTTGGGTATTGATAGACTGGTCCAGGTTCCTTTTGGGTGGGCAACAGAATATTAATCGGCCACTTTTTACTTTAAATGCTTGACGAACAGAGTTCTAGTTAAATCACATGTGCAGGTGGACCAAGGAAAAAATGAAACACACTGCCTAAACTTACCCCTACTAACTCAGAAACTGTTCTGCATAGTAACAAATACAGAAGGACAGCCAAAGGGGCAGGTCTTTTGTAAGTGACTATTATTTTTGCAGAACCTCCTTCAGGAAATTACGAAGGATAGGAACTAATACAACCAATTAATAGTACCAGTAATATTCACACAAACTCATAAAGACAATTTACACTAACATTGTTTTTAATGTTAATGGTATGTGTTGCAAATATAGTTAACACCAATGTTAATATATAAGATATGCAGTTCCGTAAAAATAATTGAAGTCATGACACACTTTTTATTTAAAATCTAGACCTCCAAGTAAAACTGCTCTAAACTTTCCCCTCCTACTTGCTTCCTTCAGAAATACATATTTTTCTGTTTAGCTATATATGAATACCTGTGACTTCAATTAAACCTTTGAAATCAACATAAAATTTCCTGAAACTAACAAAGTAGGCAAAGAGTATATGTATAGGTTTATAGGCATATGTTGTATGTGTGGTGTCCATACATACATGTTCATCTCTGTGTATAGCATATGTGTTTTTTTGTGTGATAGTGAATAAGTGCGATTGTGTATATTACCTTAAATCCAGTATCAACTTGACTGCCTTGAGTGGATATTATAAACCAACAGAAGCATCTGTTTGCCATAATCTTTGCTCAAAAGAACCTGAGGCCAAATGAGCAGTTGCTAAAACCAAAGTGTATCACAGTTACATGCAAAAACTAATCCTCATCTGATATTTAAACCTCAGTGGGACTGATACTCTATCTTTCAACAGCTGCACATGGATAATGTATTTTCAACATAAATTCTTAGCATTTGAAAATAATTTCACAAAGTCACTTGGTAGATAATCACTGACAAAAAGTCTTTTATTGCTAAACACATTAATTTATGTTAATGATATTGTAATACTTCACTAAAATTTTTTAAAAATTATTTTTCTGAGACCAAATTCTTAATATTGCCATCTAATAGCAGTTTTATTTTCACTTGTGTGTCTTGTTATGAGAATAAATACCATAAAGAAAATCTGTCATCAGGAAATTATGTTCACTCTGTTCAAGATTTTTCTATTTTAAAATCTTTAGGTTTATCTAGTTTTCCTATGAAAAAAATAATCTACTTGAAGTTCAACCCAAAATATGGCAATATAAATTTAAGTGTCTACTACATACATACAGCGTAATATTTTTCTAGTACTGTTTTTAGAAAAATAGACAAATCCTTCATTCGGTGATACCTTCAGAAGAGAAGGCTCAAAATGAGCTGCCTGTTAAGTTAATGAGTGAATTTTTCCCAGTTTTGGCAAATATTCTTAAAACCATAAAAGCTGGGAGTATATGTTATATTGTTGCATAATTTTTTTTTTAAAGATTTTATTTATTTATTTATTTGACAGAGATCACAGTAGACAGAGAGGCAGGCAGAGAGAGAGAGGAGGAAGCAGGCTCCCCGCTGAGCAGAGAGCCTGATGCGGGGCTCGATCCCAGGACCCTGAGATCATGACCTGAGCCGAAGGCAGCGGCTTAACCCACTGAGCCACCCAGGCGCCCCTGTTGCATAATTATTAATAACTTTCAGTGTAGGAAAAAATGCAAGCTTCCAATGTCAACTAAAATCTACTTTATCTAAAGTACATTAGAATGCATATTATATATAATACTTTTAAAGCTATTTTAAGGTCATTTTACAAAATCTAAACTCATATGTCAAGACATAGGAAAAAGTCTGGTGAGTTTATGCAAGCTTTATGTAAGAGGGAGAGGCAAGATTGGAAGAGCTCTATGAGTTTAAACACGGAGATAAAGATGAGTATATCTTCCAGGGCTTGGGAGTCGATCGCTCTGTTGTTAGGGTTATAGCCATGTGAGTTCATGTTCACATGGCAAAAGAGACTTTGAGCCATTGTTTTTTTCCATTTTTACCGTTAAAATCTTGAATTTAGCATACATTGCCAATGCCTCACATTCTTCCCACTCTATTTGAAAAACAAGAAAACCCCAATGCCGGATTTGCTCTAATAGCAGCTCTGGTAAAATGCTTCTTGCAACAGCTATAGGCAGCCAATACAAATGTTATCCACAATGTAAATCAGACAGAAAGTTGAATAAAAATCCATCATTGCAACATGTATGCATGTTACACTACCAGTTTAAGTAATGAATGGCAGTCAGCCAAGGAAGAAATGTGGCTCTTTAAACCTGACTAGAGCCAAACCTAGACTTCCTCCTGGCTAGTGCTCTGGGGCTAAGGGCTGAAGAGATCCTTGCAGTTGTAGGAGGGAGGGGCCAACAACAACAACAACAAAGCATGCAGCAGATAATAATTAGTATTTCTGTGCATTTCATCATTAGTGGCTTTGAAACCATTCTTTATATTCTTTACTAATAAGTAGGTGATTGACTTGATTTACTGTGGAATGTCTTGGTTTAAAGATAGGCAATTCTCACAAAAGAAATATTTGTGTCTCTGAATTATAATAGCAATCTTGAAAAATCCTATATTCACCACGTTGCACAATGTCTTCAGATTGTTTATTTGATTGTTGGGTTTGATACACACTAGTTAAGAAGGAAAAATACGTTTGGAACTTCCATTTCACATATAATTTTTTTTTAGTTTTTCTATTTATGAGGAGGATCACTTCAGTTCATACACTTTGAATGTCTGTAGTGCCCAGGACTATGTGGGAATTTGGAATACAATGACAATTACATGGTCCTGACATCAAGGAAACTATTTTTTAGCCGGAATCAACAGTGAATTTCAACACAATGTATCAAATGTGGTGAATACTATAGGATCACAGGGCAGAGAAGCATTTGATTATCTGTATGGGAGGAGGTTTGAGGGAACCTCCCAGGCCCTAGGAGGTATCAAAAAAAATTTATAGATGATGTTTTGCTTACTTGACTTTCATTGGATAAATAGCAGAGAGGTTGATAGTTGTGGGTGGGGGCCAATGAAATGCCAGAATTTTTTAGGTCACCTTACATGACTTTTCTTACGATCTAAGTCACACTGACAAAAAATGTGTGCTCTCAGGTATTTGTAACTCAATTCTGTACCTCCCATTAGCACTACTACAGACATTGTGTTTATGTTAAAAAGAGCTGATACACTTTTCTCTGCAATCTAACTGCTTCTCAAAAAATGTTTTGGAGTTCTGGATTATTTAGTTTCTCACATTATCTCTTAAATTCATCCTGAATTTACATGTCATTTTTGTGAGGAATATATTTTATATCTGTTGTGTTTTAATGTAAGTCATTGAGGCAAGATACAGTGTTATTAAAGAGTTAAAATTTTATACATCCCAAGTTCATAAAAATACATTTGAATAGGCATTTATTTGAAAAGTAAAATATTTCATTGGAAAACGGGATTCATTAAATAGACAGTATGTGTATTTTCATTTAAAATCCAAATAACATGCATATATTATTGATATTTTTATTAATGTTGATGCCATATATATTGATTATATATGTGTAATGAAATATATTTCTTATAAAATGTTTATATTATTTCTCATTTTAATTAAGATTTGGTATTTGGGATTAAATGGACACTTAATATCAAATGATGCAATTAATAAATTGACACAGTAGAGCTGCCTTAAAGAAATTGCATCTTATTTGGCATTAAAAGGAGAGAGATTAATTGTTTTTAGTTACATACAGATCTTTATTTATTTATTTATAAGATTTTATTTATTTTAAAAATTTATTTATTTTTTATTTGACACAGAGAAAGAGAGATCACAAGTAATCAGAGAGGCATGCAGAGAGAAGGGGGGGAAGCAGACTCCCTGGTGAGCAGAGAGCCCAATGCCGATGCCGGGCTTGATCCCAAGACCCTGAGATCATTCTCTAAGCCTAAGGCAGAGGCTTTAACCCACTGAGCCACTCAGGCACCCTACATACAGATTTTTTTTTTTAATTTATTCATTTGACAGACAGAGATCACAAGGAGGCAGAGAGGCAGGCAGAAAGAGAGGGGGAAGCAGGCTCCCCGCTGAGCAGAGCCCGATGTGGGGCTCGATCCCAGGACCCTGAGATCATGACCTGAGCTGAAGGCAGAGGCTTAACACACTGAGCCACTCAGGCGCCCCCTACATACAGATTTTTAAAGACAAGTTTTAATTCACAATATTTGAAGCAGATTTGATTAGTCTATACATATTATTAAATGATTATGTAGAAGATATCACCTGTTTTTAGTGAGTGGAGTGAGTTTTTAGTGAGTAAAACAAAACACTCATTTTGTTTTAATTAACTTATTTCTATTTCCTGAGATTCTTGGAAACCTCTGATTTTTCAACAATGTTTTGTAGTTTTCATTAGACAAGTCTTTCACCTCCTTGGTTAAGTTCTTTCCTAAGTTTTTGTTTTTTTCTTTTTCTGATGCTATCTATTATAAATGAAATTGTGTTTGTAATTTCCTTATTAGATTGTTCATTTTCCCATGCAAGTACATACATAGAAAACAGTCTCTGAATATTTCTTTTATTTATCTGTTGCTGGAAAGATCTTCCAATTACTTCAATTTTTTTTTCATTGTGGTAAAATATACATAACACAGAATTTACCATCTTAACCATTTTTAAATCTACAGTTCATTGGTATTAAATACAATCACAGGGGCGCCTGGGTGGCTCAGTGGGTTAAGCCTCTGCCTTCAGCTCAGGTCATGATCTCAGGATCCTGGGATCGAGCCCTGCATCGGGCTCTCCGCTCAGCAGGGAGCCTACTTCCTCCCCTCTCTCTGCCTGCCTGTCTGCCTATTTGTGATCTCTGTCTGTCAAATAAATAAAATCTTAAAAAAAAAATCACAATACTGTGTGACAGTTGGCCCAGCTTAATTGCAATTTGTCATCAAAGTCTTCCCCTGTAAGTTGCAAGACTTCAGTAGACTCCAGAGTTCCACAACAGTTACATTATACAGATTTGGCCAGTGCAATTGCTTGCTGTCTAGGTGGGAGACATATTCCTAGTACTCCCTACTCTGCCATATTCCCAGAATTATTTTTCTTCCAATCACTTTTGAATTGCATTTTGAAAATTATTGAAAGCCTAGTATATTACTGGTACTGAGATAGATGCTAGGGACTAAAAGTTGACTATTGCTTCCTTGTTCTCAAGAAGCTCAAGATATAGTGCGTATATGTATGTACCGAGAGAATAGATGCCACATCATGTATCCCCTAAGAAAAGTATCATTTGATGAGTACTATAGTGAATTTAGGATAGACACAAATGTTAAGTCTGTTTTGGAAAGGTGGGGGTAGTCTGAAGGCAAGAGCAAGCATGTTGCATAAAAATGAGGAAGAGCTGAGTTGAACGTTCATCCACCAAACACACTGAATACCCAAAATATTATAGAAACTTTGTTAAGTGTTTGGTTTATATCCTGCTGTAGCCTAGTAAACAACGTGACGAGTAACTTTTTGCACCCAGTTCCACTTCTGAATACCAATTTCAGTTCTCACACTAACTAATGATTCTGATACTCAATTCTAATGTGGAAGGAAGAGATTTTTCCCACACCACCAGGCAATTCTACAATATCAACTGGGTGTTCTACAATCTAATTCAATCTTGGCACTCTCTGTCTGGAGATAGTGTCAGATCCCACAGGTTAAGGACTCTGTCCTCTGTCCCCGCTTCAGCCATCAATCACCAGTTTAAGTTCTCATCGGTGCTTTTGACCCACTGGCTATAGATTAGAATTTTCAATGACCCCCTCTTTGGGTTTGATTAATTTACTAGAGCAGCTCACAGAATATTTTACTTACTAGATTACTGATTGATTATCAGAGGAACTCAGGATCAACCACCTGGAAGAGATGCACAGGGCAAGGGAGAGGGAATGTGCCACTTGCCCCACACCGTCTTGTCTTCACTAACCTGGAGGCTCTCTGATTCCTGTCCTTTGGGATTTTATGGGGTCTGCATTACATAGGCATAACTGATGAAAGCATTGGGCATTGGTAATTGACTCAATCTCTACAATCTCTAATCCCTCTCCCTCCCTGAAAGGAGAGTGTGGGACTAAAAGTTCCAACCCTCTAATCACAAGGCTGGTTCTACTCTCAAACAGCCCCAATCTTTTGGTTACCCAGGGGCTTTCCAAAAGTCACCCCATTAATACAACAAAAGATACCTTTATTGCTTGAATCACTTAGAAAATTCCAAGGGCTTTAGGAGTTCTTTGAAGACCAAATAAATATTTATTATAAATCACAGCATCTCAAAGGATGAGTAGAATTTTATCAAGTTGATACAAATAAACGGGAAAAGAGCATGCCAGGTAAAGGATACCGCTGGGGTAAAGGCATGAAGCCACCAAAGTGTCCACATTTCTATTCATTATTAACTGACCCATGTTGAAGATGCTGAGAGCTACAAGCCATTGAAATTTATTGTTTAACATCTCAACCTTAGGACAAAATTTTCTAATTTAGAGAATAGTAATTTTATGTATATTTACATTTCATTCTTCAGTAAAGAATCCTGTTGTTAAGCCCTTGTAAAGGTCTTTTTAATTTTAATCTTTTTAATGAATTGAGATCATTTGAACTAAATTAAAGATATTTGCCAAATTGCCTAAGACTTGTATTTTACTTTCTTATTTGCTTTTGCTTCTCTCAAATTCCTCTTTGTTTTCCCTATTCCAAATCTGCAATCACCTGGTAGCCTTTCTTCATTATAATGTCATAGTTTTTGTGAACAAATGAAGGAAACATTCACAAAATAATCTGTGCACTACTAATCTGAAATTAGATTGAAATAAATGAGAAATTAGTAATTTAGAAAAATACATTCAAAGAATTAAAATTATTCATCCCTGAACCATCAGAGAGAATACCTCTATAACTACTGGGAAAATTCTTACACTTTTCCTATCTTTTGGCATGTGCATTTTAGAACTAATTTGCATCAGCAAAAGCTAGGGATTTTACAGATGACTGATGCCTGTGAAAATGAGATTTCTCCCCTGAATTTGCTTTAATTAAAATGCTGTAAGTAAGGGAACATTTTAATGTGCCAATCTCCATGTTTGGTTAGTGCTGGCTTTCTAGAAATGTGGCTTTAGTTTGCATATCAAAGAGCTCTGGTGCATGGGTTCCGCACTGTTTATGCACTTGGCTATTTAATACTCGAGGTAATGTCTTATTTTTTTTTTAAGATTTTATTTATTTATTTGACAGAGAGAGAGATCACAAGCTGGCAGAGAGGCAGGCAGAGAGAGGGGGGGAAGCAGGTTTCCCTGCTAAGCAGAGAGACCAATGCGGGGCTCAATCCCAGGACCCTGAGATCATGACCTGAGCTTAGGCAGAGGCTTTAACCCACTGAGCCACCCAGGCGCCCCACAAGATAACATCTTGTTGAAGAGTGTTGCATAAATGTTGACCGACATGACTAAGGTCCTTAGTTAATTACACACCTTTTCTTGTTTTTGTTTTTTGTTGCCTCTTTTTTAAAACATTACATGAAGTACTTAAATTGGTAGTGATAAACTTACATACCAAGGAACTTTAAACTGAATATAGCCTAGACTTTTAGACCCAGAAAACTTCTATTTTAGATGAGTCTTTATCTTTTTTTTCATAAGAATAAGACTTTGATAAGCATCATGTCATCTTACTCGTGTTAAAATTATTTACCTATTGGAGGTTTTCCTTGTGGTTTCAGATTACAAGAATGTTCACAGACAGTTTGATCAAAGTTACCTAGTAATAATCAAGAAGGAACATTTTATAACTTGTGATAATTATGTGAGGACAAAATCAATAAACATTTTATGCTCTACCCACATTTAGTTGTCTTAACGCTTAACTATTCTCATTTTTTTCTTTTGTTTATTTTATATCCACATTTAAGTGGATCAATTTTTATTTTCTAGAATATTACACATTTCTTTTCATATTCATATGAAATTCCAAATACTCATCTGTCTACTCACTATTTGTGATTTTACATTTTTCATTCTTAATTTGTGTTGTTGTGACTGAAATCTTTTTTAAATTCTTTGATTAAATTAATAAGAGTACAGATTTTAGATATATTAACCTAATTTAATATTTTATACTTTATTATTTTAGCTTATTTTTGTTCCTTTTACTTTTAAAATTGAATGTGCTTATTTTGTTAACTGCAATATCTTTTAAAATTACTGATAATATTGCTTAATAAGTGAAGCTGCAAGCCTTTGTTAACTTGTGAAAAAAACTTTGGTTACATTCCATGATATCAATAGCATTATTTTGAATATTGTTTACTTGTCTTTATTCTATGATTGAAATCTAATATCTATTTTGACAATACAATTATTTGGGAAATATTTTACAATACTATATGGAATGATTTATTCATTTATTTTTTAAGAAAATGGATCCTTTACCTTTTCTATTTCTATTTTGAAATTTTCTATTTTGAAATATTTGAAATATTCTATTTGAAATATTCTATTCTATTTGAAATATTCTATTTTGAACATTTCTATTTTGAAAATTATTAACCTATATATTTCTGTTTATTAAATATTTCTATATTTTAAATCTTCTCTTTCTAAAAACTTTGTGGAGTTGGAAGCAAAAAGATTATATTTAAAAGTTATTTAAAATGAATTTATATTATTTTAAGCAGAACTATCTTTTTTTTAGGCTTTTTAAAAAAGATTTTTTAAATTTATTTGACAGAGAGAGAGAGATTACAAGCAGGCAAGGAGAGAGGGAGAAGAAGCAGGCTCCCTGCCAAAGCAAGGCTCAATCACAGGACCCTGAGATCATGACCTGAGCCGAAGGCAGAGGCTTTAACCCTCTGAGCCACCCAGGTACATAAACAGAACTATCTTATTTTAGTGGTATAAGAGTTTCTCAATCTTAGTAATATATTTGTCCAAATCATTAAGCTTTGGAGCCTTTGAGGAATATAATTCAAAAAATTACAATATAATATTAATACCAAAATGTATCTATGTAAAATCTTATTTTTATATAAAAATCATTCTAAACCATTTCTATCACTTAATTTTTTTTCACAATCTTATATGCCTGAAAAAAAAAACAGAAAAACTGGATACACACATAGTTTCATGTTTGTTCTGTAGATTACCTAATTACCAAATTACCTCTCTTCAGGACTTTTTTTTTTATTTAAAAAATATCTATTTATCTTTAGGAAAAAAGTAAACCTCTAATGTATTTTTAAAATAAGTAAAAATGAGTCTCAATCATATAAAACACTATAGATTTCTACTTAAAATACCCTTCATTCAAATGGCATGAGTATCAGAGAATATATTCTTTCCCAGAAGTTTAAAAGCATGACAACAGGAGAAATAAGATATACAATTGGAAATTTATAAAATACAAATTCTCTTTGGTGACTGTATTTTATCATAAAAATGAATAACTTTCCATTTCCTTCATAGAATTTTTTAAATGATGAAAGGAAAAGTTAAATTTTCTTTCACTTGAGGTGCATTTGGTGATCAAGTTAATGATTCAAATTTCCTATAATATAACAAGTACCTTTTAAGGGACATATTATTATTATTATTTATTTTCTACTTCCCTTTAGGTACATGCAACAGAAATTTGTTGAGTAAACATTATTCGGTACTAAGAATGTGCCTGTCTTTAAGCCAGAAAGGGTATTAAAAATGTCTATGTATTTGAAGAATTAAATTTAGCAGGGAAGAGTTATTTTAAAATATGATAAGATTTAGAATGCTGGGAAAACAACATATGTATAAATAAGAAATAGAATAGTAAGTTTGTTCTTTTGTGCAGATTTCTATTTTCACATGTTAATTGTTTATTCAAAATGAAAAATAAAAGAAGCAATATGCCAAGGCATCATGTATTTTTTAAAGACTCAACTCTCAGTCCTATTAAACATCTAGTTTTCACAGATAAATATAAAAGATAAAATAAAGGCATAGCATGCTTTGTATCTTGAGCTTTCACAGAATATAAAATATTTATGTGCAATAATATAAAATAAAATATAATAATATATAAAATATAATTTTCTACCGAGTGTCAATGATGAGTTGTAAGTTAAAAGTGCATTATTTTAGAACAATTTGTGTTTAGTGAAATTTAATATTATATTCTTCAATACTTAAAAAAGAAAAAAGTACTACTTTTTTTATAAATATTTTTAAAAATATGAGTATAAAGAAAACTAATAAAGCATATCATACAACATAGCACCAAGAGATGATCCCAGTTAATAAGTTAGAATATATATCTCCAGTTTATAATGTGTTAAGTTTGTGTGTAAAAGAGAGAGAGATAGAGGAAAAGAAGGAGATAGATTGGAATGTAGTAATTTATAACCAAAGATGTGCAATGGTAATGAGAATATTATAGTATCTCTGTAAACCAGGGAAAGAAGGGATTAAAATATAAGAACTTTAATAAGTTTCTCATTTATATAGGTACATGGGATACAATTAATAAAGAATGGACAAAAAATGATTACAATATCTACTGATCAAGGAAAATACAAGGCCTTGAAAAAGAAAGTGTATGGATAATCCTGTATCATTCAAACTCCATGCTTGAAAGGTCAAGGGTAAAGAGACAAATAGGACATTTCCACTTGAAAGCAGGAAAAAATTATGAGACATGAAATGAACTGAGAAATTTCTGATTATCTTCCCATCTTGATTATCTTGTTCTATGAGGGCTTTGCACTTTTCGTTGACTTTGAAATATTTTGCAACTCTGTAAATTGTAGATAACCTGCAGTAGTATAAATAATTTTTTTCCCACAGATGAATAAATTGTGTGTTGAAATGTAATTGGCTATTGCCTTATGGATAGAAAAAAGTTTCAAGTTTGGGGGGCACCTAGACAGCTCAGTCAGTTGAGCATCTAACTCTTGGTTTTGGCTCAGATGATGATCTCAGGGTCCTGGGATTGGGCCCCATATTGGGCTTCATGCTTAGCATTTGAGTGGGCTTGTACCTCTCCCTCCTCTGCTCGTTCCCAACATGTGCTCTCTCTCTCTCTCTCTCTCAAGTAAAGTCTTAAAAAAAAAAAAAAAGCTTTAACTTTTAACTTCTTCTTTTAAATTATTTCAACATTTCATATCTGGCTTATGTAACTCTCAGTCTTTTTCCTTTGAACTAGTTGTGAGCTATTGCAAATTCTCTCATTAATTAGGGAGTCATATAGAATCTTGGTAAACAATTAATTTTCCTACAGGAATCATAATATTATCTTCCTTGATAGTCATTTAACTGTTTGGGGTGTTATTAACTGAAATGCCCAATGAATTTACCAGAAACTAGGTAAATGTCATCCTGGAGATATACACTATATATGCAGCTTAGGCTCAGCTATGACTTACCTTGGCTTCCAGAGATTTCCAAGCACCAATAGAGCCACAATTTCACTGATTTTTTTGTTTCACTAGCACTTTCCCCCCTCCTCTGCTGATTTTGTTTTATTTGTTTCTGCTTATATCTGAGAAGTGATTGCCTAGTTGTGATAGCAGTGTTTGTGAATTTGGTGTTATAGTCTGATATTTTGATTATCTATAAATAGATTTATACATGTTTAGAGATCTATTATCTGTTGAGTCAGAGATGACAAAGAATTTGCTTTGTTGATGCCTGCTATTATGAATTCTGTGCATATTTGTCTATTTTCAGCACACATCAACCCACTGGAAAGCAGAACCATTCTTTGCTATCAGAACCAATGAATTTTTCATCTGTGTCTTTTGACCTGTGTCTAAGTTTGTATAATTGAAGCTATCTCTGTGTCTATGCAGTGATCCTGAAAGGCCTTTCCTTGTGTAATTATATAATATTTCCTATCTTCAGAGAATATTAATAAATTAGTTTGTAAAGAATTTTTTTCTAATTGGCTTCTAGAGATAGCTAAACACTTACATACATTAAATATTCCTAATATTACCAGAAAATAAGGAAATTGAACTTATAATACTTTAAGTGTA